>JAQGAC010000851.1:0-18283 GCA_034696585.1 Isotomurus maculatus
TGCCCCTTCACTAACAATTAAGTGTTAATGAACTGTAGGGGAGAGATCTCACCATCTCTTCCCTACGGTTCATCACAGCAGTATGTAACACACAGCAAGTTGATGTGTACACATTGACGACAAATGAAACTAGACGGATGGCTCAATTTCAAGACGCTTAAAGTTAGATAATAAAACAAATAGAAAACTAGTCTCAGATGCTGTTTTAATTTGACAATACTCTCAATTTCAAGCAGCGTAGCACTTAATTTTACTATTTAGTAAATCCTATCTTTGAGTTACTCTAGTGAAGTTTTACTCGGAGGTACGTCCATGACTTTTTATGAACACAAAATTCTAAATAATTACTATATGATGCAAAAAATAGTTCAAGGAAAAACATTTTTGTTTTACGCGATTTCCAAGAAATTTATGCAAACAAATGATTAGAATATTTTGACCGCCGTAAGTTGCGCTGTCTCGGTGTTAGCAACTGAACTGCTCAAGTGAATTATGCAAGATTTTGCATGCCTGGTCGAATGTAAAGTAATATTTTTAAAATCCTCAATCCAATGTACTAGACCATTTATTATCAACATTCTACTCAGGTAATGCTAATTCCGTTTGGGAAACTTATTACAACCTAAGTGTACGATTTTTGAATGATCCAGGCTTATTGATTTATGCATGTATTGTGTACCTACATATATACCTTGAACTTTTAGTAACCTTGTTTTAAAATAATAGATTAATTGTAATCACCCTAAATATCTTTAAAATGTTATCTTGTGACTCTTTCAGGCAAATATTCAACCGGAATTTTCTTGTTCTGAAGTTGTATACCTAACCTTAACAGATTGTCAAGCCCCAGTTATAGATTAACTCCTTGAAAGATAGATCTAAAGCAACACGAACCGAATTTTTTAAATATGATTTTGGGTTCCATAAAACAGTCCCTGAATATCGATGCGAGCTTATGCAAGTTATTTTAATGAATTTCTAGGTAAAAATTTAATCTGGAGTTTTAACTCACAGTTTGCATGCAATACAGTGCAATCCTGTTAGGTTACACTTTTAGTCTAAGTCACAAACAGTTTATTTTTATTTTTTAATCTGGTTTTTAGGCAAGATAATTTTCCACTATATGACATTGCGTCGTTTTACGGTTTATAGCTGTATTAGTTTGTTGGTATACAGTAAGATGATACCATTACTTGTAAATAGAAACCTTTTGGTTAGAAACCACTTATGTACATGCTTCTATTGATGGGTTAACTCAAAGCCCAAATCAAAAGTCGTGATGTGATGTGATGTGAAAATCCAAGCGTGATCTGATTTTCATGATCAGCGCAATTCTGGAGTCTAAATGCAGGGTTCGAGGTGGTATTTTGTTATTGTTATTAATTGGTGTTACAAATTGTTAGCTAACGATTTGCAACACCAAGCGTTTAGTGTTATTAACGTTATCAAGTGGGATCAATCTACCATACAATGCTATTGCATTCACTATCCTTCAATGGTTAAAAATTTATCCCGATTGATCACACTAATACCACTTTTGGGCACTTTATTGCACTTTTCAGTGGTAAAAGTGCTTGGTAAGTGGTATTTTACAAACCCTGTCTAAATGTGGGTACGAAGTTTTCAAAGGAAAATATTTTAAGTATGATTTAGAAATGTTTTGGTTGCAAAAAAAATGTATTCCAGTCTCAAGTGTGTAAAGAAGTCACAATGCAAGAGATTAAATGAAGAAATCTCGGAGCAGGTTTGTAGTAATCTCAAAGGTTAAGGAATTACGTTTGTGTAATTAAAAGCCACCACTGGAATAAAGCGTATGTAATTCAAATTCTTTAAAAGGAAAAACTTCATGCCAAGCAGTCTTTATAGATCAGACAATATGAACATAACTTGTCAGCCCTTTGCATTCAGTTAGCTGGTAAGAATAGTTACATTCGGAAACTTACGTTTACCGTGATACGAACCTCGTTGAGGTGACCCTTACTCTTCAAGTTCAAGTGACTTCCATTAACCTTTCGAACGCTTGAGAGTTCTGTATCTAATTGGGACAAATATATTGGTGTGTACTGGGATTATAACACTTTTAACTATTTCTTAACGAATAAATTGAAATATGTATTCTAATCTGAATAATACTACAAAACGACCGCAACTATTTTTAACTACTACATCAATATTTTTCACACACGGACATTCCTACACCTGTAAGAAGCACTAATTGTAACCTGACTTATTTCTAATTACAAAGATGAAGCCCCGAAACCAACACAAACAAGAAGAGCAGGTTCAAATCTGAGTATCTTTCTTATCAACTTGTAAAAAGCGCCCATCAAAACCTGAGAGTTATTTAAAAATGCAGATTAGAAGAAAAAAATCCTGATGCATATCCCATTGTTGTCCCCTCCAGTATTAAAGTCTCTATAATTGATTAAGACTACTTTTCTCTTGAATATATGTTCCTAAACTGAAAATTGCATTCTTTGACCATTCGTAGAGGTCATTAGGAAGCGAGGGACTAAAATGGCTGGGCCGTACTGACCACCAACGGTTATGATTTGTTTAATTTTTTGCGATATATTGTATTTCTGAAGCGTACTTAGATTCTTAATATCGTCAAATTGCGCGACAATATATCACAAAAGTGTTCAATTGTGTAGTCGACTGAAAGGAGCAGAAGCATGAAGTGCTGTATTCATAAGCGCCGCCGTAGGGTAGAGACCAGTAGAAGAAGATAGGAAAGTGAGCCGTTAATAGTAAAACAATTTTGAACTCGTGCAAATGTAGAAGTTTTCAGACTTGGTCCAATTTACTTAATTAAAACTTAATTGTTTGATCCTAATTTTGGGATTTTCCCCAATAATCTACATTAATGCTGGCTTGGAGGTTTCTGTCGTGGTAGTTTAATTCCGTGTGGAGACTTGGTGGATGCGCGGTGAGGTCGACTTGTTCAACCTTTAGGGGACATCCCGTACGGGCTATCGAAGTTTGTCATATTGGTGCTGGGTGCCGACAACTTGTATGTTTATTAAAGAAAAGTATAGTGCCTTAAGTATTTTTGCACCATTAAAGAAGCGTATTTGATTAAATGCCATCATGTTTTTCAAAGCAGAGTAAGCAAATATAATTTTATATGCGTGTTTGAATGTTTTTGAAGGAGTAGATTCAAATATTTTGATTGTTGTGCTACAAGAGGAGGATTGATGGTAAATTAGTTTTAGGGTTAGATGTAAGGGAATAAAATGTAAGAAACTCGACTGTGACAATAATAGAGGAGATAAACAGGTTATTGTTAAAGTAGTTTCAGACCTTCTATACAGCACAATTTACAATCCGCGTATGCCATAACGGTCTACCAAGACCTACAGCAGTTTGATTAAATAGAACAAAAATAAATACATGCATCTTTTCCGACTGTAGCTTGTGACACCAAAATGATAACTTACTGCAAGAATAACCTAAACGCAGCTTACAATAGATTTCGGACTATCCCTAATGTTTCTGTCTATAATTTTAGACTCCCCAAATAGTCGGTCTCTATTGTCTGTCTTTTTAAATTACATGTGTGCCAACTACATTTGTATCCCCAGCAAAGACGTGTTGGCCACTTTATTATTTAAAGGTTCTAAGATATTAAAAGCGTTATGGTGAAAATATATTTATTAACCTAATGGATTCGGGTCTGGGTCTTAACAAACCTGGTTTACAATAGCCAATTTAATAAGCTGAAAAATCTAACATTTTACAGTTTGAATACATAAGAACAGTTTTATTTAATACTTTACATCGAGCTATAAAGCTTGCAATCTTTAGATATAAGACCACAGTTAAAAGTGGTGAACGTGCCTTTGATTTCTCGATACAACAAATATCCAGCTAACCTGTTAAGTTGTATAAAACATCTCGCAGATCCAGGGATGGAGTATGTATATTTTTTCTCTCTATATCTGATACTCGTTTTCTTTAAGCATGCTTATGTACTAAAGGCAGAAAAATTGATAATACCTCAGCCCCCTAACGCAGAAACGTGTACTGTTCATGTTTACGGCCTAACTCATATCGAGTCATTGAAAACAGCGTTTGAAAAGATAATCTTGAATAACCAAGGAACCGTTTTGTTCACAATCTCTTTATTGAAACCAAAACAAACGTCAGTTAAACCAATCCAACCAAACTATAGTTTCAATGAACAATGTGCATTTAATATTTTATTCCTCGACTTACTAAAAAAGCCAAACAAAACAAACTTTGACGGTGATTACAATCAATTTATTAGGAAAAGTGACTACATCTGGCTTCCAAGTGATTTTTCCTCTTTTATTGTGGTAACTTTAAACGGAGGGATCAGGGATTTTCCGATATCTAGACAATCACCTATGAAATTGTTCTTCCATATACTCGACACTACTAGCGACATTTTTCCAAACCGATGGTATTGGGAGCAAAGAAAATTTATGCTTCATAGCAGTGAAGAGTTCACAATAATTGTCTTCAAGGGTTTGCTTCTGGACACTGCAAAGCACTTAACTTCATCGCCACAGATTCAAACCCTTAAAGGTTTTTTACAGTACCCATTTTGTTTAAAAATAATATATACGGGTAGTGACACTGAGCAGAAATCTTTATGTGACTTACGAAATATACTATTACACAACCTGCAGAGCCTACACAACTTTTCCGTGCCATCAACATTGCACCACAATAAAACACATGACGACAAAGGATTAGGGGCTCTCTTTTGGAAAGTCGTAACATTACCGCATGCCTTTCACGTTAACGTATATTCCTTAATCGCGGAAACTGCATTTGAAATATCATACTGTCAAGCAAAACCTGTGGTTAATGTTCACGTATCCTTCTCTAATCTTATCTCCACGTTCCCCGAAAGTGTTTGGCTTGCCCTGTTTATTGTCACCATATCAACTGTTGTAATAGCAGGATGTATGTCGGATGCTGTTAGCTTTAGGTACTCAGTAGCGCGGAGTTTAAACTTTAGTTTCTCCGTTCTAAAGATGTGCCTTGACCAGTGTCCTCATATTCACACTGCAACAAGCTCCATGTTTTACTTGGGATTGATTTTCCTTTCTTGGATGTACCGACAGGAGTTGAAGGTTGACATGACAGTCAGCCAACCCCCAAGAGTTATGAATGACATCACGGAATTGCTTCTTCGGGGCTATAAAATTATTATGTTTCCACTGTACGGCCCGGATTTACTTAAGCGTTACGTTGTATTTTCAGGCTGTGAACTATTGGAACTTTCAGTGATGAGCTCGTACCGATCAAAATTTCCCTCAAATAATATATGCGACTTAAATTATTTTGAAAACGACGAGAAAATTGTTTATACAGACATGAGAAACCTATCAAATAAATATGCAATGTTACATTTGTGGCTAACCTACTCAAAAAAGAATATGCAGGAATACATGCAAACTATTTATCCCGGACGGGATTGTTTCTTCATCAAGAAACCAGGTTTCCGTAGATTTTATTCTCTTGTAGGTGAAAATTCGTTGGGATACATGATGACATTAACAATCAAGCGGTTGTCGAAATCCGGAATAATAAACATGTGGAGCAGGTTTGCTACGAGTCAAGCTTGGTTGCTGGAGAGAAAAAGAAGTAAACACGTGTCACAGTTTAAACAGGGAAATGAAGCGTCGTCTATAGAATTAAACGCAGTCCTTAATACCTTCGTAGCTCTTCTGGTTCTCAACTTTTTATCTATATTGTTGTGTCTTGAAGAAGTCAGCTTTAAAATGTACTGCGGCAGAAAAATGAGCAAGAATAATGTGATAAAGTTCAGTTTTAAAGAAGAACTAGGTTAAGGGCCGAAGTAATTTATGGGTAGAGGAAGCTGTAACGAATGTATGAAAATATAAGGGAAAGGATAATGCAAAATCAGTCAAGGACTGGGACTCCAACACACGTCTTATTATTTCCGATCAGATGCTTTTCCGTTTGAGCTACCCTGGCTACATATTGCTCTCATCTCTCGCAATCATGTCGTATTCCCTTGTTCCAGTGCTGAGATATTTAATTACTACCGCTACTGCACTACTCGGGATACATAGTAGCTATCCATCCTGCTTGGTCCAGAAAGCCAATTTAATTACATTGGTTAAAGTCAGTTGATCCGATTTTAATCATTGGATTGTACAGGATTTAGTAACCGTCAACAAACTTATATGAACATGAATACAAGAATCTGTAGACACTTCCTCAATAAGAACCGCTTTGTGTACTATTGTGACCACCACTGGTCACACAGTTAACCAATTATTTTGTTTGGGAGCTCTTCATCACCGTTACTGAGTGTTTGAAAATTTGATTTAATAAACTTACGAAGGTTTAGCTTCTTGCCAAAGTTTAGCAGAGCAGCGGAAAGAAGCTATCAAAATGTTGGGAAAGATTCAAGGAAAGGAGTACTGTGCAATATGGACAATTTAGATCGTTAAGGAGGTTGAAACCTTTGAATCCCGTTGCATAAATTTTGATTCCTCAATTAATTTGTTAAAGCAAGTAAAACAGTTCAATCTAAAATCAACGGTCAATAAATAATGGACAGAAATTGACAATGACGAAAAACACAAGGAACTAAATTATTCGTCACTGTGAATGGGAATAGGAGAGACAGGTTGAGTGGAGTGGCTTGGAGGGAAACTCGTTTCTGTGGCGAAGAAGGAGGGGGGGCGTCTGTTGACACTCAAGGAGATTTTTAATCCGCCAGATAAGTCGGCGGAGGAGAGGCGGATTGAGGAGGAGCGGCAGGAGGCGTGTCGGAGGGAGGAGGATGTGGAGCTCTGCAAGAAGGGATTCTTCTTCACAGCTACGGCCCTGGACTAAGTGAGGGATCTGGGGTGGTGGAGGTTCTGCTGACCCTGGAAAAGTCGCTTCACCCCCACGTGACCTTTGACGTCTCCCTCCGCACTCTGGGAGACAGGGACCTGGAGGTGTTGTCACGGAGAGGTGACGAGGAGGAGTGGCCGGAGGAGAAGGTCCTCGCGAGGGAGGAGGTCACTCTGGAGGTCAATGAACTGCGGAGGGTGGAACTGAAGGTGGGTGACCTCCCGTGGAGGACGGCCTTTTTGGTCGTCACGGCGCTTCCATAGGGACATACGGAGAGTGGGAGGCACACTTACACGGAGATACAAAAGGTGACGTCAGATGCCGAAGTGTTTGTCCACACTGAGAATGAGGAGTACGACCCTGGAGACACAGTCAACAACCGCGCTTTGGTGGTCGACGGGAATGTCGACAAGTCGCCGAAATTCGCCCAGGTGATTTTGAAGCCTAATTCATTCTTCCTCCCGTTCTTCCCCGCATTCTTTTCTGAGACGCGTAAGACTCGGCTGCCGTGGGTGGAAGTCCCGGCGAGCGGAGTCGTCAAAGGGAACTTCACCTTTGAACGCCCCATCCACGTGAGAGTGCGGGTGACGTCTGACGTGACCTCCAGTGACGCTTCCGTGGCGGCATGCCAACACTACTCAACGTCGATCGATCAAATTACTTCGTAACGGCGAGAATCGAAGGGCTGAGTACCTTGACCTTCTCGCAGTCGCGGGTGACCGGGCGTGTGAAGTTGACGTCGCCGGAGGGACTTCCGCTCGAAAGCAGCTGCAACGTCACAATCAGACGCAGTAATTCGGATAAAACGGCGTTTTCCAATTAAAAGGCGGACAGAAGAGTTGCGGTGGGGTTGGCGGGGGGCGATTTTGAATTTGACGTGGTTGGGGAGATGGAAGCGTAGCGGGAGGGGGCGAAGGAACACTCGGCGCTCTTTTTGAAAGCAAAGTGCGGCGACCTCCAGTCGGAAAGCTACGCGGAGGCCTCTGAGGCGATTGAATTGTGGAAGAATCTCTTCACAGTGAAGCGGCTGCCGGTGAGGAATTTCCGGGCGGGAAACTCCTCCCAAACGACCGTTGTGCTTAAATTCCTCGTGGAGCGGTGGGACTGGGGCTCCGTGGAGGGGAGGAGCTAATGAAGGGAGTTCAGGTTGGGCTCCTCCTCTCTGAAGAATATCTGAAGAGACTCCGCCCTTCAGCGACCAATTTCTCCCTCCCCATTCCTCCGAGTGGGGTGGTCACTGGAATTCCAGGTTAACGGGACGCCCCCCGTCCGCTGGAACGACACAATCCGGATGAAAGTGGGAGACGCGGAAGAGAAATCGACTCTCGAGGGGAAACCAGTTCCCTTGTTCCTGGATATGCGCTTGACGCGAGTTGACCCTGCGCGGTTGATTCGAAGGGGACACGTCGTGCAGTTCCGCGTCCGTTCGTGTCTTCCCTTCGGCAGCGTCAACGCCATTCTGTCTTCGCACAAGGCGATCTGCTCTTTACGGAGGTTCTCGTTCTCTCCAGAGGGGGGCCAGTTGGACGAGGTCATTGAACTCACCATCCCTCACAATGTGACTGAAAGGACGCTCAATTTACTCGTCTATGGCCTCACTACAAATCCAAACGACGGAGTCACGATTGGCGCCCGGGCATCGGTTATTGTTAACGTTGATCCTTCTAATGGACCGCAGTACATCAAAATAGTCGACCAGGTGGACGTCGACATGTCGACAATTGTGACATTCCGATTGGAGGGACTGTTGGCCGATTCGATGGTTTCCCTGCAGGCAGCCAAAGTGTAGTCACCCGAAGACGAAGATGAACGTTCCTCTAAGCTCCACGGAAATCAGTAACAGAAATTGATTTGTTTTCGACATTTAATTTACATTTTATTAACTTTTATTGACCTGATGAAATTTTGTGCAGGAATCTGACTGAGTGTGAGAATCCCGAATTGAGGATTTTCGATTTGTTTCTGGGTTCGTCGGATCTGGGTAACGTGGATTTTTCTGGAAACTTCGTCGTGAAACCACAAAAGCCTTTGCGCCATCCTTCACTGGCCTTTGTCGACGTCGACGGGAAGACTTCGAGGGCGGACAACGGAACTTTCACAGTGACGAAGACTCTCGACCGATTAATACAGTTCGGGACTGACGTCGTCAGTGGAGAGACATTCAATTCGAAATCAGGAAGAACCGCATTTTTCAATTTGCCAGTTTTGAATATACGCCCTTCTCCAGTGTCGCTGAGCGTTTCTGTGGCTCCGTCAGATAATCTCGGAGAGACGTTTGAAGTCCTCGGCTTCGTGAAGAACAACCTGGCCACTCCATATGAAAGGTCACGTGACGCTGGAGACAAGAGAAGGAGGGTCAACTGAGGTCAAAGAGGAGTTTGTGAAGGTCAATCCAAATGCATTCGAATTCCTGAGGATGAATGTGACGCCAGAAATTGTTGGCGACCTCTTCGTTTCACTGAGGTCTAATATTTCCAGTCGACTTACAGCCACAAAGAAATTGAGCGTCACTCTTTTGAACTAAAATACTCAACAGCTTGAGCTAAAACAATGAAACATTGGAATATTTTTCGAAAACATAATAAGCTACATAGTGATTCTATGAGTATTAATTTATTTAATGCTAATAAACTTGAATATAAAAAACTTGCAATTTAGAAGATGAAATGCTTAAAGTTTGTACCGTTTTCAATTACCGAAATTAAAATTTCACATCCAGGAACAAGTTGATGTTTAGATTTTGATAATTTAAAACCATGCAAATTTGGAAGCTTAGAGAGATGGTGGAATTAGCTCGACAATCCTAGGAAAAAAATATTGGCTGAAGCAAGTGGATCTTTAGTTGACAAGCAGGTCTTACCTTCTGAGTATTTAGATTTCTATATTTTAAAACATGTATGCAGTTATTGTGCAAATTCAATTCATGACAGTGGAAGGATTTTATAAGACTCCTGTTTTTAATATTGCACATTGTGGATAACTTTGCCCACGAGTAATAAGAAATACCAAAAGCAGGTTGTGGAAAACGGGAATATCCACCAACGTAACTTTTATTTTGCTCCAAAGACAGTCGGTAAAACATCTGGTATAATAGAAAAAGCTGATAACGTTTAGCATAATAGGCTAGTTCTAGTTTGGAGTGACGATACACGGCGGATTTCTCGCGGTTTTGCAATAATCCTCACCAAAAGCCCGTAATCCACGTGTTCAATTGGTTTGGTTGCTTTGCAAAATAACACTTAACAAGCAGTCTTGCATCTGCGATTTTCAACTAATTGCAGTGAAGTGAAACTAATGTGATCAACTGGTATTTATTCTTAACCGTTGAAGGATTTGGAGAACCGTAACATGATGCGAAACATTGATCCCATTTGATTACATTGATACCAGTAAACGCTTGGTGGTGGAAATCGTTAGCTAACAGTTCATATCACCATTTATTGACAGTAACAAACCAACGCTTCGAACCCTGCTGAATAAAAAAGTTGAAGAAATATGAAGAACAGCTATTGTGTATAATTTTGTAATCAGATTTGTGAGTTCGGAGCTTACTTTACACTCAAATACTATTACATTGAATTGAAGGCTTAAGAACCAAAATGTGCTTTAAAAAACAAATTTGTGTGTTGGTGTGGCTTTGCTGTGTTCATATCAACTCCCTTACAACTACAACGGCGGACTATTTTCGAATTCCAGATCACCCAAATGGAAAGGTGTGTACTGTTCACGTTTACCAAATGACAAACATTCGACTGTTGGAAAGAGCATTTGAAGCATTTATAGAAGCCAACCAGGACAAGGTTATCTATACAATAAGCACTTTAAAAAAATCAGCCAACTTAAAGAAAATAATTGTACAACCTTCGAATCATTTCAACGAGGAATGTGTTTTAAATATAATTATACCTTTCTATTTTGGGAATTGGATGGTGGCCAAGAAAGATTTCAGCTTAGATAATTTTATTTTCCTCAATTCTTACAGCTTCAGAACATATGAGTTCTCAACTTTCATAATCATAGGCACGTTATACTGTAAATGGAGAACTCATGTGGGCCAATGCTTACCAGCAAAGTTCTGCTTGTACCTTATTGGCGCCAGAAGCAAGGTATTCCCCAGTTTGGTGTACTTACCTCACATGCACGGGAGACTTTATGTTATCCACAACCGTAAATTTTCAGGGGAAGTTTTGTACCAGGAGTTTCTACCGAATTCCGTGACCGACAAGTATAATAAACTTGAATTTTACACAAAAGTACTGATACAAGAATACCCCAATTGCATCAGAAACGTTTGGAGTGGGAAATATAGAGGCTCGAAGCCAATTTGCCACCTGAGGGATATTGTTATGCATAATTTGCAACATATACAAAACTTTTCAATTTCAAACGTCAAGTACGAATCTTTAAGCATGATACTCCTCCCAACAGTCTCATTTGCGCTGCACTTGGGAAACGCTCCTGAGACAGTTAATATTTTTTATTTTCTGCTTGATAGACCAGTCAAAGGATTTTACTGCCAAGCAATGCCTCCACCAAACAACGAAATATCTTTCAAACAACTTTTCAACACTTTTGTTATTGAGGCTTGGTGCATTCTTGTAATCTTAGCAAGTTTCTATACACTTGTGGCGGAACGTAATTTCCAATTAATCAAACCTGCTTTTTGTGATAGGATAAAATGCATCTCAAATCGTTTGTTCTGTGTAATTAAGATGTTCCTTGATCAGTCCCCTCAAACACGAAACATGAGTTGCTTCGTCGTGTACATAGGCGTCATTCTTTTTTCTTGGCTTTATAGACAACATTTAAAAGTTGGAATGATTGTAACGCCTCCACAAGATGTATTTGCTGACTTCACACAATTGCTTTTGAAGGACTACAAAATTGTACCGTATATGGTAAAGAAGGGCAAAAAGGAAACATTCCTATCAAAAATGGGCTTTTGCAGGTCACTGGAACTTTGCGTGGATAAGTCACATCGAACTAAGTATCCAGCTGATAAAATTTGCAATTTGCAATATGATTGGGTAGATTTGAATCAGGTTATATTAGGTATTGGTACTTTAACGAATAAGTATGCTATCGTGCATTTTACAGAGATTGAATCACTCTGGTTAAAAGCATTAATGAGAATGCTAAATCCCAGTATTAATTGCTTCAGCGTAAAGCAACCAGTTTATACGCAGTTTACAACTTTAACAGCTGAAAATCCCCTTGGTAACATCATAAACAAAACAATGGCCAAGTTCACAAATTTTGGACTAGTAAGCTTGTGGCAGAGTCTGAGTTTAAATCATAGGCAACTTTTGCACATGAAACTTACTCGAATGACACCAGAAAGTATTCAAGCATCTTTTATCTCTTTGAAGACAACGACAAATGTATTTTGTGCCTGGGGAATCCTTTTGCTCGTATCCTTTATCATATTTTGTCATGAAAAGGTTTGCAACTCCTTCAGAAAGGAAAGCAAGGTGGGTCCGAGTGTAAAAGATGTAATTCTTAGCATTTTGTTGTATACCCTGCACAGATTTAAACGATTGCAACTTATTTGGCTAAAACAGCTACGGTTGAGTTTTAAACCCAAACAATAATAGAAAATGTAAGGTGCACAAAATCAGTCGTCTTATACAGTCAGATAAATAAAAAATTGGCTATAATAGATAGTTTTGCTAAAGACTCTAAGTCCTCATTTCTAAGCCATGCTATCTTATTCGTAAGTCTTGTTAGGGATCTTAAGATTAAAGTGTAAATGGTGGTCTTATATTTTTAATTAGTCATGTCAGAGGTTATTTCGACGTTTGAAGAAGAATAAAATTCCTGAAGTCAAGATGCTAATGCCACAATTTATGGATTCAAATATTGTTTTGATGCTGTAAATTATTGGCGGTTTAGTTAGCGCATTAATGTTCTTGTATGAATAACGCTAAGTTTTGGGTAAGAAAATTTTCCTTCTTGTGGGGATACCCCAAATTGGCGTTGGTGTTTTTACGATCATATTTATTATCATATTTAATTCAAATTGTATTTAAACATGCATAATATGTTTAGTTATTAAAATTAAAGGAATTCAACCGCACCCGGTCAAAAAAATATTTCTACTAAGTCACATCAGTGCAGAAGAAGGAATCGTCATCAAAATATTAATTGTGTAGTCAAAGATTACGGAGTAATACATCACTTTCACAGACTGTTTGATTACGAAAAAGCTGAATCCATTTACCCCTGCATACCACCTTATGCTCCGGATGGATTTGATCGTTCTTATTTTCAGCTGATAGTTGTGGCAAGCGTGCAACTTCCAGTTACCTAGCATTCGTGTACTGTTTTCATGTACATTAATGCCATAGGGGAGTAACAATTTAATTATGAGCCAAATTAGGACAGTTACGGGAGGAATAATTGCGAACAAATACCAAGGTAAAACACGATGAAATCTTAAGCAAGCAAAGTTTGCAAAAATGCTAATTATTCCGCCAAAAAGCATTAGGAAAGCAACCTGTTCTCCAACGTAATCCATTGCTAAGTTGTTAAGAACTTTAAGTTTACCTACTTCGAGGAAAAGCCTTTCAAACTGAATACTTTGTGAGGACAGGTGTTTAATATTTTCATGAAGTTCTCCTAACAATTTTATATCTTTCAAAAATATTTGAATGGGGATCACCATAAACACAATTAGGACAGGAAGTCCCCTGCAACAGAACAGAATACCTGGAATGCCAAGAACCAACTGAGAAGTAGAAGAAATAAGAAGAACAGTGAAGCTTTTTTGGATATTGTGCGCAATAAGAAATTCCTCAATAAACATTTCCCACGGCATTACACCGAGGGGCAAAACTGTCAGGGTTATTGCAAGGGCAGCTATATAAATAGTTGGAAATATTACGGTTAGCGTTATGACAGATGTCAACATTATGAAACCGAGTTTATCAAAATCTCCATTAGAAGTCCATAAAGCTTGATGCGTACGCTTAATCCACCACAACAGTTTGGATTTTCGATTTGATACCGAAGCTTCTGTGTTGTTAGCGAACAAATTTATATTTCTTGACGTCTGTGGAGCCATTTCTGCTGAGGGTTTGAGAGCCTTGTGCGTTCCAAGTGCTAGAAGAGCTACAAACAGAAAATTGTTGGCAGTGACATGAAAATTACTTTATTGGTAATGGTACGTCTTTAAATAACTTACTTTCCGATAAATTCAAATGGTTATCAGCAATTGCATTTATCACACGCACAGTGGTTTTCCCAGTTATTAGAATGGCAAGATTGATACAAATGCAAAATATGTCCATCGTACAGATTGACAACAGAATGAAGCATTTTCCGGTTGAAATATAGTTTGTCTTGTTAACCATTTGACGAAGTAGTGGAAAACAAGATCCAAGGAGTCCGTGCAGAAAGGCCGAGACGAGGAAACTTAGGTACCAAGGAATCAAGCGGGAACTCGAGCTGATCATGAGGAATTTTCGTGCTTTCAAGTCCCATTGAACAGGAATGATCCAAAAGACATTACTTGTTATTTGGAATAGGTCGATAGCAATCCATTGTAACCTGGACGGCATTATGAAAGCCCTTTAAGAAACCACGGTTTTCTTCCTTCGTAAGTTTCCGTCAGGGTAGGATATTTTTCAAATATAATTCACAATGTCGAAATTTTCTTGGTTGGAATCGATGCTAATAAGGTTCGTTGTCAGCTTCTCCAGTTGTAGTTATTTTCACATGGATGACTGGTTCGTGTCCAAAACTAAATTTTAGAACGTCTTTACTAAGAATGTATAGCCAAGTTGTCCATCAATACCTTTAACCATCCGAAGGCAAATATCACGGATGAATTATTTAGACTTTTGGCTTCAACTATAATTTCCCATCAGTATTCTTGTGTGTTGTTTCGCAATATTTAGCTCACTGCAAATTAAATTTTGCTTAATTTCCAACTATATAACGCTAAAACCAAATATTCTAGTGGATTTAACTTGCACAATAACCGAAGTGATGCAAGTTGTTATACTTTTGATTATTAAACCAAAAATATGTGCTGTAATCTACTTTGTTTAAGGAAATCCTTGTGTCAGTATCCCAGAAAACTTAAGAAGCTTGCAGTTTTAGCCCAGGTAATTGGAATTAAAACTCACGAATCATATTCGTTTGTCAGTTGGATTGGTTGGATTACGAATCAAGTAAAAAATTTCAAACAGGCAGACACCAGAAATAACAAATTATTCGGAAAGAAGTCATGGGGACATTTTCATGTTTTGCTTACGACGTGACGACATGGTGTGTGGAATCGTAAATCAGAGAAAGTTACCTGCTTAGAAAAAGATAGCAGAATATGCACTTGCCCATTGTGCAGTTGAATACAAAATTCAGAATAATGAACGAGCGTGGTGAAATAAATTATACCGACTTCGAAAATCTTTCTAAAGTCGTGGTTTAATGTGATACATCTGGGCTTTAAATATATTTCCTTGTATAACTTAATGTTTTATTTCGCAATATGCGCCAGGTATTTCCAGAGGTTATGTTGTAAGTTAACTACATTACGAACCAGAATGAATTTTGCAACCATATAAGCCTGTAAGAATGATTATGTTCATGCCAAGAAAATAAACAGGTGAATCCGTAGCTTACATACACTTATAACTGATTAGATTTTTTGTTATAAATTTTTAATTTGATGATATATATTCGTATTGGTTCAAGCTAACTTTGCCAACCTGTTTTTGCGATATAAACTGAAATGTGTGATTGGTCCTTCAAGTTGAATTACAGTTTATAATTCTTCATAGATCAGTTTTTAAGCCGACATTATTTTCCACTGCATTACATTGCATCGTTTTGAGTTTATAGCTATGTTGTTGGTATAAAGTAAAATGATGGTTACCATACCATTTCTTGTGAATAGAAACTCTTTTGTCTAAAAATAAACAATTATTCTATAAATAAACAATTAATACAAATGAACCGAATATGCTTAGTAATGAACAAAAAGCTACATGAATCAGTTAATATTATGTAAATTATAATTCTTGAAATATTCTGTTTGTATATATCTTGATAAAATGGATTAGTATTACATGCCAAGAATTTGTTGCGTTTGTTCTTAAAACTTAAACATCAAAATCTTGTTCTCCTTAAATTGAAGCGTTAGAGTATTTTTTTAAATTTTTGCTTGCTAAAAAATTTGCAACTTCCTACAGTGTCGACAGCAATAATACCAAGTGGAAGAAAAGGTCAGCTTTTGACCCCAACGTCGCAAAACTAGTGTACCAATAACCAGTATCTTATACTCATACTCATTAGTATAGTAGAGTTTTCATACTTAAATTAGAACAACGGCAAAAATGAAAAAAAACCTTTTTGTAACATATGCACATGCTGCTATTGATGATTTAGCTCAGGCTCAAAATCAAGCATCCTCGTGAGAAAAAATTGAAATCCAAACGTGATCTCCTGTTCATGATCAGTGCAAATCTGGAGTCTAAGCAGGGGGTACGAATTTTTCAAAGGCAAATCCTTGTAGTATGATTTTAAAATATCTTACTACAAGATATTGCGAAAAAGGTTTACCTCCAGTCTCAAGTATACGATTCTATCCCCATCCAAGAGATTAAAGAAACAAATCGTTGAGCCGGTTTTAAGCAGGATTTACGTTTATAAAAATAAAAGCAGTTAAATATGGGAAGGTTGTCTGTATTAAAATGGATTTCTCATTAATAAATAAATTTGTTTCATGCTTTTTAGAGTGCATGGATTTTTGATTCGCCTAAGATGAGTTTTTTCTGCTAAATAGTTTTTATTTCTGTCTTTTTGTTTAATATGAACTAATTAGCATTTCTATTCAATTGATTATCGTTACACCGAAAGAGGATCATACCTTCAATCTGTAAGCCTAGTGTTACAGTTAATATGAAATATGTCTAACTGCACAGGTTTGCAGAGCTGCAGTAGCCTCTCGATTCCTTGCCGAGTTTTGTAGTTGCTGAAGAGAACCAATCGGTAGTAACTAGCTTTGAAACTTCCAAATCTGAAATCGCAAGTCCATCAAGATTCTTAACTTGACTAAGGGCTACTTAAGCTTAACTTTCGGTAAGTAATGGGTGACCTCGGTCAACCACACAATTAGTGCAATGCGAAGATTCAGGTTTCTGCGTAACATCATCCTTAAACCTATCCCTAACTTCAAGTTGGTAAGTAAACCAGCGGTCTTAGAATTCATTATTATTATCTTACTATTAATCTGTCATTCGACCGAGAAATGCATGACTTGTCAACAAGTGTTTTGGAACCTAATAAATGCTTTTGGTCTACACTGAATTTGGATTAAAAAGAAAACCACTCCAGGTTTAGACCGTTTTTTATCCTGTTTCGTTTAATACGCGTGAAATCGTTGCAATCTTCTAAGTTTAAACTGACAGTATTATGTACGTTATAGCCGCTTAGCAACAAAAAAATAAAACTTAAATGTGAACTTGCGTTGCCAAGGACAAATTATTCAGATAAAAAGTATGAAATATAATTCGCAAATGGTCGTAATTGATTATTTCAGAAGATATCAACAAAACTGGTCAGTCTGTTCACGTTATATTTCTAATTATTTATCAGCAACACTTTTTATGCGAAATATGCGATATATGCGAAATGGTGCATTTAGAAAACTCCTTGAATTCTCAACCGATTTTGTTCCGGTTTATTTTCTTTGACGAAGAATCGCTGGGACCGTCTAAGTTAAACCCGACAGGATCATGCATTAAACAACCACTTAGCAACAGGAAAAACAAAACTTAAATCTGAAATTAAGTTGCTAAGGACATAAAAATCGGAACAAAAAAATAAAATGTCACTGCACAATTATCGTAATTGATGATTGCAAAAGAGATGAACGAAATCGGTTAAGTGGTTATGGAGCTGCAGGCTTCCGATTATTTCGAGCTTCAGAGTTAATGCATACTTTGCTGAAAGGAGGCTTACGAATTTTTGCCTCACCTAAGAAAAACGCATAAAACGGCTAAACATTTTCAAAATTTAGCTGTAAAATCCGTTAAAAAAGGCGTTGGCACAAAAGTTTTTGAATTTTTTTAAGGCTACAAGGGATCCGAAAAACCATTAGTTACCTGGATATCCGAATTCGACTGAATTACATTTTTAAAACCCAACCTGCTCCGTTAATTTTTAGCAGGTTAAGCCAAACTTGGTATCATCTGAAAAGTAAAAGGTTTACGCTTAAGTTGTTTTTTTTCGATTTTTGATTAATAACTAGGGAGGCGAAAACCATGGGTAAATGACTTATATGAATAAGACTCAATCACTCAGTCGTAAAAACCTATCTCCTCCGTCAGTTTTTGTCACATTAAGTTGAACTTGGTATCGTTTTAAAGGTAATCGAATTTCAAAGATTCTGTTGGAATAAAATTTTCAATTCACTGATTTTAAATGGAAATAT
>JAQGAC010000852.1:0-18277 GCA_034696585.1 Isotomurus maculatus
ATCCGGACGGACGGAACGACGGACAGACGCACACCTTACGTACTCCTATAAGCCCAATATTACCTGGGCTAAAACTGTGGGGTTCCGGGATAATTTGACTTATGGGTACTGGCACTAGGGAAATCTGGTTTTGAGTAGTTCTGTCATTGTATTTTTGAGTGTTCAATTTTTTGTGTGAAGTTGGAGGTTATTGCCTGTCTAGAAGATAAGATAATCTTATGTGTTCCTTTTAAGTGATTTTGTGAATTTGTGTGCACTTCGAGGATTGGGGAATAAAGATGAAAATCTTAATGTAAAGAATACTCCCGTGTTCCCCCACATCTATTCATTAAAGGAGAGTTGTCGTCAAACCTTATGGAGTCAGATATTTAAGAGTTAGATTTAATCAGTGCATTTAGTTGCATCATTTTAGTTTTTTATCCTGCGGGGAAGAATAAGGCCTAGGAGATTGCAGAAGTCGGGAATAAGGGCATTAGGCAATTACTTCGGGCAGAAGGTTCGTGCAGTTCCAATAAACCCACTACTGATGATTCACTGGAATATTTCTGAAATAAATGCAATTTGTACCTAGTGTGATTATAGCTAGCAGGTAACTCCTACAAAAGAATGAAGTTGAGTTTCGTGTTGGGAATTTAGTAATGTGTGCACGATTCTTTGCAGTGTCAGACAGTATATTCGTTTTTGTGGATAGAAACCGGTTCTTTTCGTCATATAAGTGTAAGTGACTTCAGCTATTCTCTAAACAGTCAGGTTTAACTTCTACCCGGAAATGTGTTTATTTTTCTTACTGTCCACCGAAATCATTAAGTCAGTTGTAGGCGTTTGAAAATATTTGAAATCACGTTACTCATAGGTTTAGAAATATCATAGAAAGGTAGAGTAGGAACTAGTAAATAAGTAATGCTGCCTATTTTGATAATGACCTTTACACAAGTGAAAGTTCAACTAGTTCCATAAATATACGGGTACAATATTGTTTTCATCACTTTAAATCGGAGGCAGTTTGTGGTTCGGGTGAACTCGCGTGTTCTCGACGAAGATGGTTTCTGAGGTGTTTGCGGCTGGGGGATTGGTTTCCACAAATGTGGCACTTCAGATGGGCGTGTACTTTCATGTGTCCCTCCAAGTCTCCTTCGGAAGGGAACGTGTGGAAACAAACGATGCAGGGATGCGGGTTGTCCCTAAGCGTCTCTTCGGGATGAACTCTGTACAAATGTTTTCTGAGGTTGCGGGGGACTTTGAATGTGGCTTTGCAGTGGGGGCAGTCGGATGAGTAGACTCCCGAGTGGGCGTACCTCACGTGGTAGCGAAGCAGTGGAGGCCGCGCGAAGGTTCTCCCGCAGATTTCGCAATCTGAAGGGCCTCCCTCGTGGACAAATTGGATGTGGTTTCTCAATCCTTTTTTGTGCTCAAATGCTTTCCCGCATTTCTGAAAAACGACAAATAGGTCAGTTTTTTGAAATGTTAAATTTTGAGTTGTGGATGTGCTTACGTCACAGACGATGTTCTTTGAGATTTCGTCCTTGTGGGAACGGCGGTGGAAAACCATTTCCTTCCGATTGGTGAAGACCTTCTTGCAGAACTGAAAACAGAGTCGTAAGAACTTAATTAATTCAGTGGGTATCAGGGCGACTTGACCCGGACACTATCGACCTGGTATACATTCGACCCGGAGTGGCGGATCTGGGTGTTCTTCTGATTTGCCAGCACCTCAATTTTCCAGATTCCCTCCATTATCGTAACCTTATCTCACACGGATAATTTTGATATCATCAGAGATCAGGTCAATAAAATTGAATAAAATTAAGATTCAATCATTGAGATACAATATGTTCGGTCATCGTTCGGTGTATGCTACCATATATTTCTGTGTAATTTTCGGTCATAGTGCTACGTGCTACCATATATTTCTCTGTAATGATCGGTCATAGTTCGGTCTATGCTACCATATGTTTCTCTATAATGTTCGGTCATAGTTCGGTCTATGCTACCATATGTTTCTCTATAATGTTCGGTCATAGTTCGGTCTATGCTACCATATGTTTCTCTGTAATGTTCGGTCAATGCTTCCATGTATTTCCTTATGCAATTGCAATACGTCGAGTAGCGTTGAATAGGCAAGTAAATGGCAGTATAGATAGACCGAACTAGGACCGAACATTCAGCCGCCTATCTTAACTCATGTATTGTGTCTTCATTGTATTCAATTTTAATGGCCTGATCTCTTGTATGATATCAAAATTATCTGTGTGAGATGAGATTATGGTAATGGAGAGAATTTTGAAAATTGACGCGGTGGTAGCAAACCAGAAGAACACCCAGATCCGCCACTCCGGGTCGATGTATACCGGTCGATAGTGTCCGGGTCGAGTTGTCATGGAACCAATTCAGTGAGTCTATGGTGAATGAGATTATTACTTAGAGGGTGGGTAGGATGTGTACGAACCTTGCATTTGTGACCTTTAGGGGCGTGTTGACGAGCCACGTGACGATCAAGCCTTCGTTGGTCGTCGAAAGCTTGTGGACACGAAGGACATTTGATGGAGGTTTCTTCAGCGGGAGATTCAATCTCCCGAAACTTGCAGCTTTGTTTGTGAAGAAGACTTGTGGTGTGAGACTGAAGGGGTCTTGGTCCTCCAAAGTTCCTTCGACATGGGACACAAAATGTCGTCTTTGTGTCGAAAATGGCGAGGTTGTTGACTTCCTTTGCGTGCTCAGGGCTCTTCAAATGGACCTGCAGGGAGTTCAAGTCGCTTCCGAAGTTGAGTCTGCAGACGTTGCAGTGGGCGGAGGACTTGGAACGCATCTTCTGTTTGTGCTGGGGAGATTCCTCGTGCGTCTTCAGCTCTTCGGGAGTTTGGAACTTCTGAGAAGTTGTGCAGAGAAAGCAGAAGATTTTTTGGGGTGAGTGAACTTTTCTATTTGCAGTTGAGTTGAGTGGGTGAGTCGACTTCTGGTGGATTTCTAATGAGGGTTTGTCGTGGAAGAATTTGAGGCAGAAAGGACACTGCGAGTCTCCTGAGGCTGTTGACCCCAGAAAGTGTGTCTTGAGTTGGTGTTGTTTGAAAGTCGAGGGGTCATCGAAGGTCATGTCGCAGTGGGTGCAGGAGATCTCGGAATGAGGACCTTTTTTACTTTTGGGCGACGGTTTTGTTGGTAGATCAGATTCAGTTGAATCCACACGACGTCTTTTCAGCCCAGGGGCTGGGTCACCGACTTCTTGAGTCTCTTCCATCCTGCGCCTTTCAGAGCGCCTGGATCTCACTATTTGCAGTGAGACTTCCATGAATGACTCCGGATGCTCCTCATCCGCAGAGTTCTCTTCAGGAGAGATTGAGGGCTCTCCACAAATGACATCGAAGCTGAACTCGTCGTCATCTACGTTCTCAGCTGCTTCTTGTTTCACGTAACTTTCTTCTTCAAACCAAAACGACTCTTCCGTAAACTCAGTCGCCGTGTTTGTCGTTTCCTTCAGTCGCTCCAACAGGACAACAGAGCTCATCTGCAAGTTAACAAATGTAGACATGTTTAAAATGGCTGTCATCGCTGATAAAATTAACCGTATTTCTACCTTTTTCAGTTTCACGTCTTCTTGAATCCTTTCCTCCTCCTCCTCGCGAAGTAATGATGGGAAAATATACTCCACTCGTTTTACTTCCTCCTCCCAACCCAGCAACTCCTCCTTCGACCTCCCTAATAACCCCAGAATGACCTGCCTCCCAATAATCCTCCTGAGGTCGTTGAACTGACACCGCAGCTCCTCCAGCTGCAGGAAAATGTCAGTTAGTTCCGTCAAAGTTGTTCCACATTCCTCACACAACAACAACTTCTGTGGTTTCTGCACATTCTTCTTATCTAGGGGAGCCAGCAGCGCCTGGAGAACCACACCCACCGCCTCCTCCTCAAATTGCACTGAACTTCTTCCATTTAAACAAACTCCACAGCCCTCCACATTCTTTCCTTTGAGGAAGAAGTTTTTCACAGCTTCCTTTACGCCTTGACCTTCCCTCAGGTCACGAGACGCTGTGTTAGTGACTCTCAACTCCTCCCCCATTTTTAGCCCAACAGTTACTATGGTGCACACTTCTCACTATTAGTTTCAAAATTAACTTACAACTGTAAACACAAAGAGTTGATTACTTTTGTTTACTTGTTCATCTTGCCGCAGATATTCCCGCCACTGAGGACTTGATGAATTCTCAATAATCCCCATCCTCTAACGTTTCTGTTTTCTTAATAGTGACGCTTAATTTAATATTTAAAAAAAAGCAAAGCCTCTTTTATAGACATTCCTTGTTCAAGCAATTCAGCCTGGTCTCCCACAAGTGTCTTAGGAAGGTAGAGTAGCTCATTTCCATCACACCGTACCGGCAGATAAGCTAATCCGAAGTGGAGTAGTGACCACAGTCAGAGCTCACACTATCGTTTCACTGTATTTGCACACACCGAGCCGTGCGATACCCACCTACTATTTGCCAATTACCAGACCTACAGGGAATCGATGCAGGAGCTTCTCACCCTGAACTGCATCTCATACCTGTATGCCACGGCCTGGCTGGCACTTGATGTTTGCTAATAACATTTTGATTAGGCAATAAATTTAATCGCTTAAAGTAAATGAATACATTTTCGTATTATTGGTTTATTACAGTAAAATTGATATTGCAAAATATCAGTTAATAAATTGCATGAATGACTCGTTTATAATTGAATTAAAGGCTGAAGGAGTATAAGTCTATTTCTAAATTATCAAACTGTTTAGGAAAAGGCTTTTCTATTTCACGCAGTATTTCCACAGTTCCATAAGCTCGTACCAAGTCGGCTTTAAGAATTGGAATCTATTCTATAATCTTGTTATAGTCTCCCAGCCTTAAGTAGCAGCTTATGGTTAATTGATCGGAAGTCAAAACGTTGTAAACTTATCCCTCTGCAGAGTTGCGTGTTGGACGAGCACTTTCTAACACGTGAACACAGTCCGAATACATACCACTTCTGTACAGATGCCAAGAAAGCATAATTAATCCTAATTATCCTAGCAGTATGCACAAGGCAGCAGAAATAGATAAAGAAACGTAAGATGCTATAAATCTTGTACAATTCAACGTTCGTCATTATATCTTCAATCTTTATATAATAAAAATATATTTATCAGATTTCAATTAAGACATAACTCTAAGATTCAACACTCACAAAACCATTTACACCTTAAACTAGACATACCGTGATAAAATGAGCCTTAAATATTAACCAGCAAAATAACGAGTATTTTAAGGTATTCTAGGCATAAAGGACGGTTCTAATTTTAAAAATTATTTGCTTAAAAGTAACAGTATTAATTATTGAATATGCGTAGATTCTTTACGATATTACACAATTGTCTTAAACTTCTTTCTAGCACTCCATCCGCTGGTAAGGTAAGCAATCCTTTCCGCATTTAAGACATTGCCCTGAACAGATTTCCTGTAAAATATTTTTTGATTCAATAAACGGCATTTTCATAATCACAATAATATGATTGCGACTATTTGTAAAGAATTTTACCCATCGTAGTTTTTGTGCAACTTCAGTGTTTTTTGAGACAAAGCTGGATAGCGGTCGCCATTGCTGGGGGCTTTTCAATCGAGTCACAGTCTGCAAAACCTTATGTATTTTGTAATGATGTTCTGGACTCTCCTTCTCATATTCAAGCAGGGATAACTTAGCTAGCATCTCAAATCCATCTTGGATATCTGATGGGCAATATTCGATTTCATTATTTACAGTCAAGCTTACATTCCAGAATCCTTGATTTGCAACTGAATTTAAATCAGAAATGTTATAAAAGTCCTGTTCCTTGATTCGTTGGGTACATCCGTAGGACAGTGTTTTCAATAACAGCAACGCAATCTTCGACACTTCGCTTTTTTGGTTGCAAATGTCTCTTACAGTTCGATCCCATGTAGAGATGGTACTGAAATCATAGTTTGCCTTTCTCGAAATTGGCAAATACTCATTAAGTACTTCAGCTTTTTTTCTTAAGCAGGAGAAGTCATCTAGAAATATATCCACATTGTAGTTTGGCTTGATCCTCCTCTTCAACCCTATGTAGTTAGCAACTTCAATGAGACTCAAAGGAAAATTCTGCAGGACGCTGCACAAGCGAGGAATCGGATTGCCATTAATGTTGTCTTGAGCTGAAATTTGATGGAATAGGTTTAGTGCGTCTTCATTTGTAAGGTCAGATAAATTCAACGCGTCAGCAGAAGCATCCAAAATTGACACGTTTCTTGAAATCACAACGACAGAAACAGAGGGAATAGGAGAACAAATGAAATACAAGTAGTCACACATTTGTTCCAGGTTGTCCACAATCAAAAGAGTACGACGTATTTCGGACGCTTGCCTAATATACTTTTCTAAAGCCATCTTGAAATTTTCTATTGCAAAATACTGAGTGTACTCTTCACAAAATATTGACAATACGGAATTTTGCAATTGGTTTCTTCCTCCATTAATCCAAATTATGTTGAATTCCGGTTGGCTTGCTTCCGCTGATATAATCTCAACAAATCTTCTGACCAGACAGGATTTTCCAATCCCACCAAGACCACTCACAAGAATAGGCTTTTTGGCTTCCTTGTACCATTCATGAAGGCAAGAAAGCTCTTTAGACCTTCCGAAGAAATCCGGATCGCAATTGGGTAAACCATGAACAATTCTTTCGTTTGGTACTGCAAACTTCATTCCTGGAAATGATCTGCTCATTCCTTTGAAGGAACAGAAGCATTAATGTATGTGTTCCGGGTTATAATTGATCTTAAAAGTCACCTCACCTGATGAAGTGTATTGCAAAATTAGCAGAGCACGCCAGTTTCCTGTTTTACTTAAAACTCCTAAAAACTTTTCTTCGCAAGCAGTGACGCCATCGATCTTACATAAAATCCTTTCGTACATGTACAACGCTCCCTTACTGTATGATCCTTGATCCTGGTTGCCCAGTCCCGGGGTAAACATTTCGTTAGTATCCCCAAATCAAATTATAGAATGTGATTTAAAGCTTACTAAAAATCCCTTCAATTCGTCAGTCTCCGATTTTGTTGTAATTTGGCTTTCCAATAGCAGAGTGCACACCTCACAAGACAGTTTGGTGTGTTCCACGAGTTCTGAAAGGTTATTCTTGGCAATCGAATACAAGTGCCTTTTGTTTGGATTCAATGCCATCTTGGAACCCGCAATATTAAGGAATTGCAGGAAAAATTGAGAAATGTAAAACTTGATAACAGTTTGCTTTTACTTTAAAAAAGTGAGGAAATGTGTGTATAAAGATTCGTCAACGTGTGGACCCATACAAAGCAGTTAATGTTAATAAAGGAAATCTTTCGTGTGTTATAGTACGCCGAATATTATGAGCCAACTGATAAAATATTGTGATAAGTCACTATTTAACGCTTGAGTTGGTTGACCATCGAGAGGACGCACTGTGTTAAAAAATACATGAGAAAAATTTTGAATGCGTAGATAATGAAAGAAATGCTTGATGATTCCTCAAACGATTGCTAATTGGTCTTGCATATTTTAGGTGTTAACTACAATAGTAAAATTCAACTGCTACAGCTTTTTAATTAGTTATCCTGTTATCCTTAACAGTATGGTAACATGTGTGTAATGTTATAACTCCCGCTAACCTAACCATAGTGTCACTGTTGCCCTAGCAACCGCTCGCTCCTTCCCTCATCGTCATCACCAACCACCACCACACTCACTCATAATTGTAATTACTCATCACACACAATTAATAAACGGGCAGTGTTCACTCAACTGTCTTACAGCAGTTAACTCTCATCTTCGCTCTTCCTACTGTACTTAATTCATGTTGGTCTTTTGTCACCTCTCACTGCTACAAGCAGTGGGACTCTAGTGCTACACCCTCCGAGACTCATTGCTTTGACGGGCCTTCATGTGGCTACCACTGTTGCCAAATTCATGTGGGAGGAAGTTCGCGGTTTGAGTCAAATCTTAATGGCATATTCCATGGCGAAGATTGTGCAGCTCTGCAGCTGAATTCATTGTTGAACATACTTAACTAATTCTTTAGACAGAGGTGCATTTAAGATTCTCTGATATGAATGATACGATGAATTCCCTATTAATCGCAACGTAGCATTAGCTAAGTCGGGGATTTTTTCGATAGAAGCTGCACAGAACATCAAAATTCAAATCCAAGTTTGACTATCATTATAGTTTGTGGAGCAGAAATTGTTCTTTTTGCAAGTAGTTTTCAAGTGCAGTGGCGTAATACCAACCTGATATTTTACAGACATGAACCTGTATGCGCTGCGCAAAAAAAGCCGAATATGAGAAGGAAAACCAACAAGTGTGATGTAAGATGTGAGCAGATGACTTTGTTTCGATTGAAATTCGTAAAAGCAAGTGTTATGATACAACTTCGTGATTGGTCCTCTTGGAATCAGCAGCTGCTAACACGATAAGAATTACAATCTGAAACCCCGTTTTTGAGTTTACCCAGGTATTTACAGATTTATTTTTCAATTTTCTGTCTATTTTACATTGTGCTATCTTGGAGGTTAAAAATGCTTGACATGAGACAAGAAATCTGTATGCAAAAGTTACCAGCATTTTAAAAGAGCAATTTGTGGTCACCAGAAATATCAGCATGAACTCAAACTGCTCCGGCCATTTGAGTTAACAAAACAACTTAATATTTCAGACCTTTCAAAACTCAGTGTTTAAGAACGAGCAGTAGGTGTGTTCTTGGTTTTATATATTGAACACTTTCCTATAGAAACCGGAAGAACTTTAAGGATCAGAAATGGAATCCGAACATGAACTTGGTTTTGATTCTAGAACAGTACTGGTTAAAATGAGAACCTTCTTCGAAATAGTAAGCACTGAACTAGGAAGTGGAAATAAATGTTTTACTATCATTGGAGATCAAGGAGCAGGAAAAACGTATATTTGTAATCAGTTTCAAATTGAAGTGAGTGAAAAACAACACGATATTCGCATCCTGTGGGTAGAAACGTTCATAGAAAATGGACTACTCAAATTCTTGGAAGAATTCAACGGCCATTCCTGTGACTTTCATGACTGCCACGTCGATCATTTTGCGCACCACCTGAAATTATTCGTTCGCAATCTTAAAAAATCCCAACAACGGCATTTGATTTTCATTCCAATATTTAATGAAACAACATTAACCTTTGCTGCTGATTTTTCAAGAACCCTAAGCAAATCGACTAGCATGAAATCTGTGTGGATGGTTCAATTACTAAACTGTCCAAATGCAGAAGCTTACAGGAAGGGGGACGAGGAGTTTGGGATTCTAAATAAGCTTACAGAAGAGGAATCCGAGTTGTTGGTTAAAGGAGTAAATAATTGTTTTTCTGACAAAACAATTCAAAATTTAACGAAGTTAGCAGACTCTAATCCAATGCTGCTGAAGTTGGCAGCATCAATAATAAATCTGCAGTCTCCAATTTTTGGAACCTCCGGTGATAAGCTTTTTCAGCAAATAGAAAGGTTTATTGTCAAGGACATCTCAAGCAATTCAGGAAAACATTCTTCATCACACGTGATTGTAAAGTATGCTTGGAATTATCTGTCTTGTAAACATCCTCTAGGAATCTTCGCACAGCAGATTATTGCCATGTCTGTTTATATGAAGACCTGGATTCCAATTTCTGTGCTGCACGCAATTCAGTTTCCGTATTTAACTTACAAAGCTTCAAATATCGCAAATGGAGAGCCCGTAAGTGCAGTTACGTGTAACTTAATACAAAACCTTGGATTACTGCTCCCCGATAGCACTACTGGGAATGTCAGTGTGTCTAACTTAATGAAGGATTATGTGTACAACCAGATCCTCAAAAAGACGATTCCTAATTATATAAATGAGCTTATTGTGCTTAACATGCGCTTCACAGAGGGATTCATCAGTTCTTTTATTGGATCTTTTGATATTATTAAAGACATCATTTCATCATTAACTTATGAAGTGTTCAAAGACCATGTGATGTCGATACTCCGCAAACCTTTCAGCAGGCTACATCTGTCGCAGAGTAAAGGAGTGACAACCGAAGCAATGCTAAAGGAAATTCAAACACTTCTTAAGGAGAACGAAATGTTTTCTGCTGAAGAAAGGATTGAAATAATGTCAATAATACACGAAAATCAATTTTATGCTGGGGATTTTCAAGCTGCCTTAGAAAATTTACACCAAGATTGGATTTATTCGCAAGAACTGCTTAAACCTGGTAGTAAAACCTATTTGAGAATTGCTCAATCAATTTGTTTTTTTCTTCAATCCACGAAATCTGAAGATGCAGGTTTTTATTTCAACAAAATTTTGGAGAGCGGAAATAATGGTGTAGTAGACGAAGAAGCTTTGAGTGCTCATAAGACCTATTATGAATCCTGGGCTGTAAGTTCAGGAACATCACATAATGCGGGCACAAGAACGGAAACAACTCTACTATCATCAACTGCACCAAAACATCAAAAAGTAAGAACAATTTCTGTAAATTAAATAATGCATTTTCATTTGGCAAACTGCATGCGTCAGAGCAAATATATATATGTGCCTGGTTGTGAATACAAACCCAAGAGTTGATTAATGTGACACAAGTCGCATCGTGAAGAAACTTGAAATCGGTACAAGGTTTGGACCAGCATAACCTCATAGCCGCGTTGATATCTGGAGATTTTTTAAATAAAAACTAATTGACTGGTTAAAAATGTACTATAGGCTTGGTGGAACTTCGTCAAGGTTTTGTAGTATTGTATTTAATTATTGTACTAACAAGTTGCATTGTAAGTTTGCAAGTTATTCATCGCAACTTGCTGGGAGGGATTTTCTCTGACAGTCGAAGTGATAGTAATGCAAAATGCCAATCGATTCGTATTTCAGTGTATAATGTGGAACTGAAGTCAGTTACGTGTAAAAGCATTATTGGACGCGGGATTAGGAATGGATAGTTAAAGAACTGTTAGTAAAGAAATTGTTAGTAAGAGGAATTGTTAGTCAGAGGAATTGTTAAAAAGGAGGAATTGTTAGTAATGGATTTGTTAGTCACAGGAATCAATAGTAATTTGCGTAGTACGCATAATAATCCATGCAATGAACATATCTGATTCCATGCATTTGTGGCACACAATTTGATGTTTTACGCTGTTGCTTAGTTGCTTTTGTGCGAGCATCTTGTCAGATCAGAAATATTTACAAAGCCCTGAATGATATGCGACTTCCATATTCCACGGTTCTGTAGTGACCTGCCTGCTGGCGTTTATATCAGCTAATTTTCCAAACTATGTGTCACAGATGTATGGAATCAGATATGTCCATTACTCACCTTAGTTTACGTATGCAACTTACTATCAATTGCCTTACAAATAATTCCATTACTAATAATTCCTCCTTACTAACAATTCGTTTACTAACGTTTGCTTTACTATCCTTTCCGCAAATCATTGGACACAGCAGGGTATAAATAAAGCAGCGGTGTGGTTTAACTGAGGTTAGGGAACCAATGCAACCGAGCCAGCAAAGCCTATATAAATTGTGGGCCACCTCGATCAGGGCAGAATAATATTGGAGCTTATGACGTTTTGTTTAAAAGGAGGTGGCCCACCTTGTGTGCATTCAAACCCCCAACCAAACTTTGCGTGTGGTGCCTTTTCCCAACCGAACCGATTTACTTGCGGTTTTCCGAATTCAGGAATAAAAGGGAAATGTGGGGACGCCAGGATAAGTCTGAAGAAAAGTGACAAAAAGTGGTTTACGTAGTCTTGCATGGCCCCTGTAATCTGCGAATGCCACCTAGGCTGAGTAATTCACGCTATTTGTGTTATATGGAAAATGTGTAAAAAGTTCTGTCTTTGCTGATTTATGTAGCAACCTCTTTAATAGCTAGAGATCTGAAAATTGACAGTTATAGTTAATTGGTTGTACTTTAGTGTAGTAACAATAATTACTGAAAGTAATTGTTAATTAGTGTAATTATCGCAAGTTGAAAATACCTCCACGGTCACAGGATAGCAAACCATAGTATTTTCGGAATCAGGAGGTCAAGACCTTTCCAACGACATGTATAGGGTGTTTTATTTAGGACCGAACACCCAAACCGTCTTGTAGATCACGAACCATACAAAATTTTAGCAAAAAAGAAATGGCATTGGAAAGGGGAATGGTTTTCCAAAAAGTGTGCTTCAAAGTTTTTTCCAAAATGTTATGGTTAGTCCTCGAAAAATTTTGAAATTAAGCGAAGTGCATGAAAAGGTTACCAAAGTGAACAGGATTATAATTTTTACCATTGGTCATTTTGTCCCATCCCCACCTGAAACGTTTTGAATTTTTTAAAAATTTCAATAATTCCTTATGTTAGAATATCTCAGTTTTGTTCAGTGCTCGTGAATTGCTGCTTTTTAACTGAAAGAAAATCCAATCAGAATCACAAATTCAATTCGAGGTTTTCAAATCGAAGCGATTTGAAGGTTTTGACGTGAATGACATTGAGCCTTATGAATTTTGAGTTTTGAATTTTATTTTTAATGCCGGTGACAATAATTTTGTAACCTGTTTCGGATTTATTTTAAACATTCGAGGTGACCGTCTGTAAACCAACCGTTGTTTCTTTGGCATTGTTGTCGGTTCTTGATTTTAATCGCAATTTTTCAGTGTTTGAACATAAAATTTGGAAAAAAAGTTCCTCCATACGTTTTTGAAAACCATTTCTCTTTTTGATACAATATCCCGTTTAAATAAAATTTCACATGGTTCACGACCTATGAGGCGGTTTAGGTGTTCGGCCGTAAATGAAACACCCTATAGTTTGATGGGGGTTACGAGGGAATCACTTTTGGTTCAGTTTTGATTTTTTTTCTATATCCACATTTTTATTCGGTTCCTTCCAAAATCCACAATTTTGAAATCTGGTAAAAATCACTGCCCACAACACTTGCAGGTTGCTATCAGTGTTGTGTCGCAAAAGAGTTTGTTCGAATAACTCTAATAATACACGCTGAAAAATCTTGCACGAAAGATATTCGAAATTCCCAACTTCATCAAGTCATTCTCAGTCAAATATTAACCGAATTCAAAAAAAATTTGCCAACTAAGTTATATACTAGTAAGCTATAATTAACACCACAAATTGTTTCCATACAACAAAGTCGGAAAAAATCCGATTCCGGTTCATATTATAGTTACCCTTTTGTTAACTTTTTCTCTTGCCAAAGATATTCCCGCCACTGAGGACTTGGTGAATTCTCAATGATCCCCAACCTCTCTCGTTTCTGTTTTCTTAATAGTGACGCTTTAAATTTAAATCTTCTCACTCGATGCTTGCTTTACCCTAAAACAACTATAAATTTAATCATATCAAGTAAATGATACGTTTTTCGAATTTGTTTATTACAGTAGGATTGAAGTAACACAATATCAGTAAATTAACTGCACGAATGACTCGTTTATATTATTACTGATTTAAATGAAGAAGTCTAAGCCAATTTCTAAAGTGTCAAATTGTGTGAGAAAAGACTTTCCGATTTCACGCAGGATTTCCACAGTCCCATATGCTCGGACCAAGTCGGCTTTAAGAATTGGAATCCATTCTATTATCTTGTTATAGTTTCCCAGCCTTAAATAGCAGCTTATGATTAAATCGTCGGAAGTCAATAGGTTCTAAACTAGTCCCTCTGTTAAATTTTCAAACGCATCAATCACGTCCAGCTGACGATTATCCAAGTGCTCCTGAACCCGAACGTCCTCGTTGATGGTGTCCAGTTCAATTATGAGTGAAGATAAAGCAGCTTGAATTTTATTTTTAGTTCCCTCGCTCTCTTGGGCTTCGAAAATGCAAAGACGGCTTTTGCATTCAAATTGGCCGTCTTTCATGAACTGCCTTCTGTGTTCTGATGCTTCAGGATGGAATTTGTTTATAGTTAGTTCTTGACCTTTCGGAATTTCCTTTAGAGCTCGAAGCATCATGATATCACCAAAGTACTGAATATGAACATACCCGTCGATGCAGTCGTTATTGGAGTATGAAGCAGAAGTCCAGATTCCGCAGGAATTCGGGTCTGTTCTGGTGTTGACGAACATGTTTTCCTTTAATCGCCTGTTTACTTAGTCAATAATTTCGATATGTTCTTCTTTATCAATTGTGTTGAACCAAATCCATGTTGGGGTTGGGGCAGCTGGTCTAGCACACGAGGATAAATTCCCGAATTCTTTCCGCATATCTTCATCTCCGAAGATCAATATCCCCAAAAGTTGTCCTATCAATTCTTCGCTTCGGGTTTCTATGGTTCCATTTCCCATAGAGACGGCAAATGCCTTACTGACCATCACAAGCTGACCTGGTGAAAGGTCTTCTGTAGCGATGACTCCACGTCCCTTTCCAGGCATTGTTACAATTTCAATTGGTCCAATGTATTCCCCAATATCGTTACATTGGTTTCTTGGCAATTTAATCAATTCGCACATGTCATATTCTCCTGTTGACTGCTTCAGAAGCTTTTGGGATTTTATTTCGAGGTCCTTGTAGCAGGGGTGTGACTCGTAGAGCACTGCCTATAGCAGTGAGGGTGTGGTGCTGATGAATATGCAGTGTCTGAAGAGTAATGAGTGTAGAAGTGAACTTATGAATGGTTGGAGTGAGAGTGATGTCTCTCATTTAATAATCATAACTATTAGTAAATAATTAGGAGATGATGGTTACATGATGATATGACTGGTGGTGGTGGTGAGTCATGTAGTGGAAGAGACGGAGTGGTTGCCCCGCAACCGTGACAGTACTTTCAGGTATATGCTTAAATATTTTGTAGGTTTCTAAACTTAAAAAAATTGAAAATTCAGTGCAATAATAGATACGTTTTGCAGCCTATGTGGATTTAAAGATACGTTTGTTAGAAAATATTGATCGTATAGATGCTCCAATATATATTTATACAGTTATCGCTAGCTGTGCCTCTTGATAAGAATTCTTGAATTGTAGATTATAAAATGTGGTGATTTAAAGTAGTTCTATACGGTCTTTGGGGATTGCACTTATAACAAACCAGTACGTGGCCATTTATAAGATACAAAACACACTAACAAAGTTTAAGACTGGATGACACTAGGCTCTTACTATTTTTATCAGCAAGTGCAGAAGCTCGACTTACTGTTGGGACAGTTGTTGTTTGGAATTTGCTCTGATTATGGTTTGGTGAAGGAATGACTCATTGACTGAGGGACACAATGGATGAAATGGTCTAATCATGCTACTGGTGTGGAATATCATTGTTTGTCCGTAACAGCAAAGGAATACGTAGATTCAATAACTAAAGAACACTCACAATGAACCGTGATGACACCGATTCCGACATAAGACAAGGTACTTGCTTATTACACTACGGAAATGAATTGATAGGCAGGTGAATGTTATTATCTGTTCAACAGACTTCTAGTTTTTTGTTTGCTAACATTTTATGCACAAATATCTGTACCATGGAGTGCATTTAGAGTCATCATCTTGTTATTATGTTTCGGGGCAGAACGAACAAATTTAGGAAAAGCGGTACTCGGTATGGAAAATTGAAGATAAAAATTTGGCTGTTTGAAAATAAAAGGAGCCGAAATTGTTAGGTGAATTGATGGGAAGTAAAGTAAGTTTAATGCGATTCCATCATCTAAATCTAATCTTCTTTTCCTCGTGGTTTCTAACAATTAAATATGAATGAGCAAATGACTTGGCAACTATAGTGGGCTCGATATTCTTGACCCTCGCTAATTAGTGTAATTATGTGGACATGAATTTTGGCTTTTCTTATTTAGTAACTTAATATTTATTCGAAGAAATAAAATAATATTCTTGTATCTTACACAGGTGATTTCAAAATCAGTGTTTAAAAACGGTTCGGAAAGCGTGAATATTTTGAAAAATTCGGAATCTTTTAAAGCTTAATTTTAAAACTCAACTTAAGGGTGAGATTAACTGGAATGTTCCCGTCTACAGTCTATTGTGAAAAGGAAGTTTCATACACAGTATCAAAATTTTCGAAATTTTGATTTCTTAAAAATCGGAATAAGTTTTTTTTCTTTTTCAATAATAACATGTGTTGAAGAAACCACTCAAAAACCGAAAACCACGATTTGACAGTAATTTAAAATTATGACTGCGCTAAAAACACTGCAGTTGACACGGAATGACTGTTCCCTTGAAGCTTGAGGCATATTATTACCGACTCATCATATTGTGCGATGAATAAAATTTCGTGTTATATAAGAAAAGTTACTTTCCATATAAAGCACGAAATCGGACTTTAATCTTACATCTAAGCGTAGGCCTAAGTCAGCCAAAAAAATCTTGAAACGAGTGGGTGAGTATAGGAGAGAATGAAGTATGCAAAATTCAGACAGGAAGTGGGATTTAACCAACTTCCTCTGATTATCGGTTCTTCTGACTTCTCTGCAGCTCTTCGCACTGAGTTACCCTAGCCTTGAATTGCACGTATCTTCCAAACTCCTCATTTCGCTTGCCCTGGTAGGTTAGCTTATGCACTCTACAGTATTGCCGAATAGCTATCCTGTCCTTGCCTCAATCAGCGACAACCCGCTTAAGCCGACAGTTCAATTACTTCAGGTTCGTTGACAAGGGACGATATAATACAAAGTTAAATCTTGTTCGTTAACATTGACGAGTACGAGTCATATAATTCCCCATTCAACGTTCGCTTGATCTGCATATTGACTGCGTGATATCTGATAAGGCAGAAGTTAGATAATCCAACCAAAAGTTGGCTTGGATTACCGTGTGTTCTATTTTTAGGATACGATTGAATCGTCCACTCAGGCTTGACAAGTAATGCTTACCTCAAACTAGGTGGTTAGGAATTACGCGTTCCTGTCATTGTCGACTTTAATTCATATTTTGGACTTAAGGAGAACATGGGAGACCAAGACAGGAGAAAATTCATCTCATCGAATTTGTCGGAGCTGACGGGATCCACTTTAGTCGGGCCAGAGTTGGTTTTGAATTTATTTGCAAAAGGACTCATCAACGACACAGATAGACATGTGCTCGTAAGTCATTAATTTTTTGAAAGATATATTATGAAAAAAATATTCCTCTGAAAATCGATTGTGTCAACAGTTGGACTCACACACACCAAATCTCAACAGAACGATAATTCTCTATACTGAAACTGCAAATAAGTGGAATCAGAGACAATTTGAAGATTTCAAGCGAGCTCTCCACGAGACAGGGAACCTTTCGGCCCTCCAAGTGCTTACAAAAGCTGGTGCGGATATGGTTGAAAAGAATAATCCAGGTCAGTTGCATAGGCACAGTGGGACCACAAAGAAAGAGGGTAATTACGAAGGGTTATCCAACGAATAAGAAGTGGAAGGGGAGGTGAAATGCTTACGGAGCATAGACAGTACTTGCTGAATGCGGGGTTGTGCAGAAAAGAAGTCGTTCCTCTTGAGAAGTACTATGATGATAGTTAGTGAAAGATCAGTAATGCAGCGGTGGCATTCCATAGTCATGTAGCAAATATTGACAAGTACATGATGAAGTTAAGTAGATTTGTTAAAATACTAACATAAATGAAACAAATGTGGAAGTTTATTGAGATTTCTGACCAACAATTTCGCTAGAAAAATTCAATTTCTTTACTTTATTAGTTTACTCATTAACTTCTTGAAGTAAATCTTTAACCAGTCCAACAATATAATTTTTTCTCAAATCTCAATCAGGAATTGATACAGACTTCAGCCACACCAGAAAAAGTTTACAACTTGTTGCCTGCCTGAATATTTTACTTACTTCAGTAAAATAATGAAGTTAGGTAATATTGTTTTAATTGTCCAAACAATTTAGTCTTACAATGTGCAAACAGTTAGAATGCACAAATCTGATTGCAATTATTTTCACGTATTTTAGTCTCATCTGTGCAGTGATATATTTGTCAATCTTTGACTTGCCAATCGTTAACTGATTATTCACCTGTACTTCAAAATCCGAATTAATTTCCGATTGCTGACTGGCTTTAACTTATAACACGTTTACTTATCGATCAATTTTCTTTCAGTCACTAAGTCAGTAAATTCATCGCTGCACTGCAGAGGTCTTCAGGTAAAAAGACCATTTTTAAGGCTTTAAGCGTCAAAGCTTGTGTGGTTTAGGGATACAGGCGAGGTTAACTTATCTGTACCTTTAATTTTTCAACCAGGTTCAGCCAATTCTGGAAGTGATTGCTGCCACAGAAAACAACGAAGGGAAAGTCAAAGTTCATT
>JAQGAC010000853.1:0-18261 GCA_034696585.1 Isotomurus maculatus
TCCTTGTAGGGTTAGTCTGTAGTGTCACCTTACAATAATATTATTTTGTTTCAAAGATATTAGACACTTATGCACATCTTGTTTAGGGAGTAATTTACGATTTCAATTAACTTTAACGGCGACTATGTGACCAAAAATGATTCTGGACAAATAAAGTCATCTCTTGAATTTGGGATTCCAAGACTCAAGACATAGAAGCGTACGTTCATACGGCTTATTACTTAATTGAGCAAACACTGTGACATAAATTATGAGTTCATATGTGTGTCTACAACTTTATTAATTCCATGTGTATAATCCTTGCAAGACAAAGGGTAATTGAATTCCTCGCATGACCTGAGGACTTGGGAATTCAAGAAAATATGTTTTCGAAACAGGAGATCGCATACTTAATCCACACACACACACATGCACACACACACACATTAACATTACACACAACCACGTAGATACATATATAGGTAGGCGAATGTTTAAAAGCTAAAGTAACCTAACAAGAATTGCCATTGAGTTTGTGAAGGAATGTTCAGGCTAACCCATTCATTCCATAAAAACTAGAAAGGGGAGTGGCATTTTAGTCCACATACGATGAGACGTACAAAACTACATTAAAACTAACACGTTCACCCAACATTGGTTGCATTGGAAGAGAAGTATTAAGTGAAGGAGAGTCACAGTCACAGAGAACACATAGACACAGAGATCCACCATCGCAGCCACCACTACCGTCATCACCTTCAGCCACCACAGCTCATTCTGCGATCTTCTGAAGGCAAAGCAACAAGAAGAAGAACACACACACAACTACTTCGTGGAGGAGTGTGTGGAAGAATCCGGGATACACATCATGCCGCATGCATTCATGGATTCCTTCAAGAAGTCTGCTGACACACCTCTTTTCCTCCATGGTATGGCGAAATTCACTTAAATTATCATTTCCAAGTGGAAATCAATATATCCATGCAAAGTTCACTTGGGAATCAAAAGAATTGTTGAACACTTGACAGGATATTGAGGAAGAGACCGGATGTTGGATGAGAGATTGATCACCCATAAACCAACAAGTCCTGAGAATTCCTCGCCGGTATCTCCATAAAAGCCAAGGCCGAGGTTGAGGAGGATGGTGGGTCTCTTCTCACTGTCATCGCCATCATATTCACAATTTCCCCGTAATGACTTTCCTGGAACAACGAGTAGGACGAAGAATGGATGGGAGGAAGGATGGGTGTCATCATGATGTCATTCCATACATATGCACAATAATGACTTTCTCTCAGGACACACAATGCAATATAAGGCCAAGATGGAGTGGACATACTGCAGATTACACACACACACAGTCAAGAAGACGATGAAGGCGTTTCATCCGAGTGGGTGAGATGAATAAATTGTTAAAATCATTTTTTAGGCTACACTCACAATTTGTATATGAAAGCTGGTGGAATTTGTCGAGTAGGATTTGCCTCTCACTCTATTATATACTATTTGAGGGAATTGATTCATAAAAAAGTAATTCAAATATATAATTTCACACATTAGGCTGCTATATATAAAGTGGAGAGTCTGGATATGAATTTTTTACATGGCGAAGGAGCTTTTATGTAAGTATACTTGTACTCGTGAATGTGTGTGAATGTGGATCCTTAAGAGAGTTTAATTACTGCAGATTCAGACGTATTCTTTCCTTTCATCTGTCATACATATTTCTGGAACATGTCGAGTCTCTAAATTGAACGGGGACGGCTTCCATATGTCGATTTTAGGGATCGTTCTCAGAGAGTTGTGTAAAGAGACACCCGCTTTCTCACACATTCTTCTACTGGGTGGCTGGCTGGGAAATCTGCATGGGCAAAAATTTTGACAAGCTGAGATGAGCAGAATGCTTCATTTCATATGTAGAATACACCAGAACGGGGTTGGTTGTTGTGAATAGGTTGATAAATTAGCGAAAACATGAAGAACAGGAGGTTGAAAGATTTATCTGAAAGGAGATTTTTCTTTGGACATAGCCGTGAGTGAATTCATCAGGGATGAAAATCTACCGGCCGATGACCACTGCTTAGAATGTACTTATCATCAGGTTGAGCTATGCAGTGTGGTGGGTAGGTAGGTAGTGGGTAGTGTTGGGCACTACCCACCAGCATAATTTATTCAGTAACAACAGCGAAAGCAAGGTGAAATTCCATCGAGTAATTATCCACCATAATTGCATACATGTCTGCCCCTTCATGCCCACAAAAAGGTTTAAGTTTTGGCAAATAGTCGGTAAACGATTGATGTAAAAGCTTGTTAGGCTAAATGGATATCATTATTTGCGTGAAAAATTGCTAAATTTCAACTCTTTATCAGTTTAGTTTAATTGTAATTAATGACATAAAAGATGCGAAGCCGGTAGTTGGTAGTTCAGATTTTTTCAGTCTGACATGTTTTTAGCAGAGAGTCAAGCTACGTGAAGCTGTGCTCGTGATTCTTTCATTCGCCGCGATCGCTTTTACTACTTCCCTACAGAGTTCTCTATGCACCTCACAAACCTAACGGGTTGAAGTAGGTAGATGACTTGTGTGTGTCTACGTGTACACAGCATTTCTGCTCTTACGTGTCCGTTTCATACAAATCCTAAACCTCAGTTGAATTGGGTGACTTGGTATTTCACACACACAGAATAAATAAGTAATTCTAGTGAAGTTTAAAATCAAATCAAGACACGAAGGATTGCAGCATCACCCAACCATATGGCACCCAAATGCTATATACTGTTAACGAGGAATAACGCACAGAGCACACACTATTCAGTGACATTAAGTTGCAGTTTGTGTAGTGCAAAAAACAGTAATTTGTCAAATCTCATACGGCATTGAGGATTGAATGGCTGATGGTGATGATATAAAATGATCCACCACCCAGCAATCGTTAACATGCGATATGATATGTTCCCGGACTCTCATACCGGAAGTTCATCGAATGCAACTTAGAACTTACTTTTAGACACTGTCAGTTTATGCGATACTGCAGTACCAGGAGCACCAGCAGCAGTCAGCAGTAGATTACCACTTGATACCTTTACATAGATCCCTCCTTCCTTCACCTTCTAAGAACTCTTGCGTTATGGTGCAGCAATTTCAGGTACTTCATTCATTACTTTTTGAAACAAGTGTACAACAGAGCCCAGGCATAATACACACACATCTTATTTTAAACTTTGACTGCAGAATCTTTTGAACAAATTTCACAATGACTGCATGCGGAGTTGGAATTTTTCTAGAGCCTTCGTGAATACTTAAATGCATTTGGGGATGCTAAAAGTAAAAAGAAAAGGAACTCTGAGAGAGAAGAGAGAGGTAGCTAGTTGAGAGAAGTGGATAAAGCACAAAATCCAAGAGAGTTTTTTTGTAAAGATGTTCTTTCTCAGTTTTATTACCCTTGCAAAGAGTTAACGTAATGGTTGATGGAAGGTATTGAAGCAGCAGTAACAGCAGCAGTAGTGAGGATATAATCTTTTTCAGTAAATTAGCTTAAAATCCCTTACAAAAGAATAGCTCGAAGGGAGAAAGAAAGGGTTGAGAATGTGTGTGTGTGTGTGTGTGTGCAGTAGTAAGTAGCTAGGCATGCCATACACATTATTTGCACAGACACAGAAGAAACAGACAATTGTAATGCTAAGGTAAGACAGACAGAGTGGGAATATTATTATGCAGTCATTTCATGAATTTCAAATGTACGGGGTGTTTAGGGGGTTGCCTATTGATTTGCTTGTAATTCTGCTCTCGAGTAGTCCTATCATATCGCAAATGTTAGTTAAAGTGGTAAACTGTTGTAAACCTACGTATCCTTCCACTTTTAATAGATGGGTTGGCTAGGAATGGAATTAACTTGGGACGAAGCCCAAGTTCCACGTCATCCTCTATCCATAATATTACAAGACTGAAGAGAGAGAGACTAGCAACAGGCTACAGAATACTGAATAACATATTTTATAAGTATCTTATCGGTTACTTGCTCCTCCGTCCGTCGATCCGTCCGTGTTAAAGCAGTTAGTGTCTGTTGTGGTGTAGCCTTTTTTAAATGATTCAATACATTCTCTCCTATATACGCCATCCAGTCAGTATGTATGGAAGGAAGCATGGAGGATTCCTCGAGCTTCGAACTTGTAAATGTGAGCAACAACCTTCCCATCCTTCTTTTAAGATTAGATAGAGTCGATTTTCAGCAGTTCACTACAGCCAAAAGTCAATGCTTGGTTGAATAGTGAACGCTCAAAACTCTTCTTCTTAATACTCCTCTCTGAATGCCACATCGCCTTCTTTCCATACGATGAATCCAAAAACCCTGCAACTCCAACCACGTCTTTTTAATTCAACTTGAGTCGTACACTACCACTTCCATCTCTCCATACCCTCGCATTTAGCAAAGGCATGACATAACCAAAAACCAAAGTTCGAAAGCAGCAAAGTCAGGGCAATGAGCATTCGCTGAACATGGGACATTCATGGCACCCTCTGAGTATGTAGTGGCACTCACTCAACCCATTTCACACACTGAACAAATCCAGAGGGACACAAATCTTCCCATAAGATTTTGTTGCTCAAGATTTTCCTAGATGATTGTAGGAATACGTAGAGAGTAGTTTTTGTGCTCAAAAGATCATCTCTCTCTCTTACGTACATAGGATTTTAAAATCCTTTAACCATCATCAGCAGAAGTTCTTTTAGTGAGTGAGTGTGACCATAGAGCTTGAAGACTCTCATCGCTTCAGTCTTTAATACTTTTATAAGAAGACACACAGCAGTGGTGGTGGTGGTGGTGGTTGCATTTTTGTACAGTGAATAAAATTGCACTGCATTGTTGCACACAGCTATAATGGCTGTGTATGTCTGTGGAGATGGAGACTCGACAGACAGAGTGGTGGGTACTACAAAACCTATAAGCACTCTGAGAGAGCAGAGCACTTGTTGAAGAAAAAATCTGAGAAGAGATTCTTGATTGCATAGCAAAGCCGAATAAAAAAGGAAGAAAGTCGTGGGTTCATCCGTCTTGTCCTGTAACATACCTTTCTAATTCACGATTCACACTCGACCAATTCTTCTTACCTTTTTCTTATGCCCACCACAACCACAGTCATTACATTACAGCCACACCAGTCATCTCGCATCTCATTCCTCCTCACTTATCATTACTTCCACTACTATATAGTCCCTGCCTGCCACCTTCTTAGTACCTACCACCAACCTACCTACCTGGCTCATTCGCAAATTCCTTTCGCATCCCCGTAACAATGGACACGACAGAACATCAACCAATGCTACCGAACCCCAGCAGTGTGGTAGAGAGTGTGAGTCTCAAGAACCTTGTAATAAGAAGTAACAAGCTGTCTGTGAGAGTCAGTCTCTTGTGCTATTTGTATTTCACAGTTAGTTTAACTGCAGTAGAAAGAAACTCAAATTCCTTAGAGTAAGTGAGAAAGAAATGAGGATTTCGAAATTATTTGGAATAACGGAGAGGGTGGAAAAAAGGAGGGTGAGTACTATTTTATACTCTAAAGTAGTTAGTGAATTGTTATAGCCATCAGCCAGAGAGGTTTGCACAAACTATCGCCAACAAGTAGATGTATGAGATATGTTCTTCGTCCGTCGCGCAAACTTCATTCTTACTTGTACTTACAACAACTTGCGGATATCGACTCTGAATTTGGTTGGTAGTAGCGGTATAGTTTCAAGCACAGACTATATACACACTATACAGCATAGACTAGACCCTGAGGAGATTGTGAAAGAGTTTTCTTAAGTGAGTAAAGAATTATTAACAAGTTGAAGAATTTTTGTAAAAGTCATTCATAAAAGATAGTCATTCACAACCCTTTACAATTGAGTCAGTCAGTTCATTCTGTGTTAGTAGAGAGCTGAGGAGCTACAGAGCAGGACACCAAAATCTTCTACCACCAGCAGTGGCAATAAGCAAAGACGACGAAGACTACAGTTGTTAGTTGTTGGTATCTTAGTGGACTTTGACACTTGACTTACTTGACTGTTGGGGTTCATTTGGTCATCATTGAACTCCTCCGTCAAATCACACAACACACACACACACAACTTCAACCATTAGGGCTGTGCTTCGCCGAAGTTGAGCTTGAGATTGTAGTAAGGAATAAAACGCAAGTAAGTTATGCCGTTGAATACTCAAAGCAAAAGAGCAAAAGCTCAGGCAGAGACGAGATAAGCAACAAAATCAGCATAAGAATAAGAATGAATTCTTAAGAGTTTATAAGTTTATTGGTGGTCTCTCTTCTTAAGAAAGAGTGAACTGGTTAGCTGCCAATACATTCAACATTCATTTTGGTCCACCAAGTAGAGATTTGGCATTCCTTTATTTCTTGAGTGGACTGGGCAGTCAGTGGGCACTGCCACTGGCTTGGCTGGGAATGCGACTAGTTTGGCTAGGCCATCATCGCATCTCTTCCAACTTTCATTCAACCACACATAACACTTGTTTCGTTTTTTAAATCTTCAACCAGACCTAAGTCAGTTTTTATAAGAAGCCTGTCTTTTCCATTTCAGGTTAGCCAGCAGAGAGAGATCATCACGGTCGCTCATCATCATCATCATCGTCTTGGGCTCTTCGTCTTCTTGGTGGTGGTGGTGAAGATGATCTTTGAAGAGAGAGAGGAGAGAGAGACAGACCGGTCCGTCTGGGTGGACTTGGACTGGAAACCGGAACCGGCGAGTTGGTGTAAGAAAACATGCCACACTCTCTTATAAAATATCTTTCAGCTTTCCCTCAGCACTGAGTGCTACCCACATTGAACATATTCTCCCTTCTCTGCTCAAACACTTTCAAAGATTTATCATCATCAGTCATTCATTCGAGATTTTTGAGTCGCTAATAATATAGCAGTGTGAGCAGTGTGATGATCTTAGTGAGGAACACTTCTCTCTCACTTCGAATGAATGATACTGTGGGATCGGTTTCTGGTGTTGTTTCTTCATTTATTGGCCCCAACCAACACTCATCAAGACCAAAACTAATACTACACATACTAATAGTATACTACACTACTACTTCTTTGACTGCAGTCTCCTCAGCTATCCATCCACACAAACTCTCATTCATTCTTCCATTCATTCTCTTGACTTCCTTACAAAAATACAGAATGAGTTTGTTGTTCACAACACAACTTTTTTAATTATTGGAATGTATCAGTTTTTACTTAGACGATGAAGAGTGGGTTGTAGGTCAAAGGGCAATAGACTGGGGGAAGAATTATATATATACTTACAGACTGTGTCTGGTGGTGACCAGGCATGCATAAAAGAAAAAGACTATTTAATGTGTAGGTATTTATTTAGTGATTTGCAATCCGAGGATGTCTTGAAGAATGTATGAAAAGACGAGGAGAGGTGGTTAGCCCGTGTATGCATTGCAGGATTGTATTTTTTGGATTCATTGTGTGTGTACACTAGTATCATTCATGATGTGATAATATTTGTATGATGATGATTCGATGATGCTAAAGTGGAAGAGAGGATTGAATATGTGAATCTCTGTATTATCCTTCTATGTTGAAAATATATATTCCATTATTATTGAATAGGAGGAACGAGGACGACGGTCGGTTTCGTTCGACTGCTGCTGAAGCTGGTGTTGCTGCTGCTGAAGCTGCCTTATTGCTGGTGTTTCGAAAAGACTCTTTCACTCAATGTTGGACGGAGGAATTTGACCTCGTCGTCCACATTCCTCCCGTTTACCTCCCATTCCAAAGTCCCTATCATCTAAGCTCCTGATGCTGCACTCACAGAGTATTAAACAACTGAGTAAAAAGCTATGAGACAAACCAACCACCAGCACTGCAACAACATTAACAATATCATCATGAAGAACCTCATCTGCCTGCAACCATCCGTCCGTCCATCCGTCTCTCTCTCTCTCTCTCGCCTATTCTACATACAATACATATGGGGAATATGCAAGCCAGACACACGAGGAGAGAGAGAGACAGTAGAGATGATGTTCTTCAGATGATCATCCTTCCTACAACAGCAGTCTCTCTCAACTATCAAGTAAGTAATAGTACACTACTCTCCTAAGCCTCTCCTTCAAATTCCACTATATACAACTCATCCAAAGCTCAGTCAGTTTTTTTGCACTTTTAAGTCTCACTCTTCTAGAGTTCTAGACCACACTTCCAATGGTCAGCATCTTATGGTGATATCAAATAGTAAAATACAAAGTATAGAGGAGAATCAACAGGTCATTCGTTCGGTTTACACAGTCTTTGCACAAACACATAAACCAAAAGAGAGATAGAGAGAAAAAGAGAGAGAGAGAGAGAGAAGGGGATATAGAGGGCTAATAGTAAAGCCATATGATTATTACCTCCTTGTCCGGACATCATTAGCAAAGGGGTTGTTGTAGATGGTGAGAGAGTTATCAAAATCCTCTAATAAGGAAAGAGCTTGGAATATAAAAATGCTCCTACTTCTTTGCAGTAATTGGAGGAATGTCAAAATGTGTTCATTTCTTATCGGACGGAAAGAGCCACGGGAGGAGAGGCTGCTGCAGTGGCTTAAAGAATTATATTGCAATGAAGTTAGTGAGTGAGATTGTGAGTCTTTATTCCAAACTGCTATTACTTTATTAAGTCTGCTCGTCTACTCCTACACTCGTAAGGTTCCATCCATCTCAAGAAGGTAATGAAGGAATTATACATTATCTATTTTATTGCTTCCTGTCCTCGTACACTCTACCGTGTGGTTGGTTTTGGGTTTTGTATATCTCTTCACCCGTCACACCAACACCCAGAAAAAGCACTTGTTGTTCACTCGTGAACCTGTGCAATGAGGAGATGATGGCCAGGAGAGTGTTAGACGGTATCAGAATATAGTTAGTGTGGTTGTAGGCAACCCTGCATGCTCTCCATCTCCTTTCTTGAGTAATTAAAGGAAATTCGGTGTTACTGGTGGTTGCTTTCATTAAATAAGAAGAATATTATAAGAAGGAAAGGAGGGTTTCCAGTCTCTTGGGCATGGGATTCTCTACTTCCTGCCGACAGCATTTTCAGCCCACTCATTTTGCACTAACCCATTGTGTGTGACTGCCTTACATGAGTCGTGCTCTCTCACAAACTCTTATCATTTTGGCAGAAAACATTATTTCACTTCAGAGCTCATGCAATATGGCAGGCGAGGGTGTAAAATAACCTCCGTTTGTATGGAGCTTATTACGAGTTTCAGAAGCTTGTTTGCCATGCACCGCAGCCACCAACATACAAGAGTCAGTTCCATTGCAATAAGCAGAACAGCATATCCACTTAGAAAGAGGAAATTCGCAATTGCACTACAAAATGCTGCTCCTTGACTCTTTGAGAAATATCCACCTGTTTCACTTTTGATATGCTTCCTAATATCTCATTTCCCATCAACTTTCCCAGCCTGAGTCACCCAGCTTGTATCCGTTTTCTTAAAAATTGGGAATCTTTTCTTCCTTTCACACAGGAACATTTTTGGAATTTCCTGAGAGAGGATGTGAAGCTCCGATCTTCAGGGAAAATGTCAGTTGTGCTTAAACTCTCTATCTCCCCACTTTTCTTATTTATTGCTCCATCATCATAATATCCATCTGGATTCTCATATTAGAATATTCACAACTCTGTTTCATTGAATGAACCATTTGTAGAGGAACAAGCAACTTGAACCGTCGTCGTTCTCGTCATCAGCCACTTGTTGGTTGTTCACTCCTTCCCTTCTTATTCGAAAGAGCTCGACGAATGTTTTATTCCATTAGAATCATTAGATGTAGGGCTACTAATAGTAAGTGTAGACTCGGGGATATAATAATGCTGGTGGAGTGTATTGCAGTCCCATTTTGACGGAGACCATTCATAATAATAAATAGTGAGGAGAGACTCACGGAACAGTCATCGCATATATATGAAAGGAGTGTGTGTGTGTGTGTGTGTGCAGGCAAGGGATGAGTTAGAAGCAATAATGAATGTTTGAGAGTAGCAGCTTCTCTCAGAGAGTTGAATGAGGAATTTGGGTTTGGGACAGATAACAGAGTTGTATTAGTATAAAAAATGATGATAATAATAAATGATAATTTTGTTCTGAATATTGGATGTGTCCCTGGCTGGCTGCTTTGCTAACTAACTGCTTGAACACTTGCGAAAACCCATTGAGAGAAAAATAAGGAAAAAAGAATTAAGGGAAGGGGATAAGCAGAAGCAGGTCTACAACAGCATTAGCAATGAGAATAGGATTGCTTTGCATTATGTATTTTATTTCATTGTGGTTATTCTCTATGTATTTAGTTTTGTTGAACTCTCTGCTGCTGCTGCTGCTGCCTGATGGTGTAGAGTTGGTGGTGGACGTGGTGTTACTTGCTATTGCTGAATGTCTAGACAATTCGTCCTACTTCCAATGAAATCACATTTAAAACTCTCTCTTCATTCTATGTTCTAGAGTATTGCTCTCTCAGGCTGATCTGCCTCGTTGGTTAAAAGCCTCTCTCGCAAGATGAGTGCAGTGTAGTAACTCATAGAAAGAAGGAAGGTAGATGCAATGATGGCTGTGGTGGTCTCAAACTCTGCTTTGCCTGCTTCTTCTCGAGACGAACGAACTTTATGCAGATCACGACTGGCTTCACATAGGCTTAATAGTATTCTCGGTCGCATGGTGTGTGTGTTAGACCAGCTCTAGTAGTAGTAGTAGAGCTGTTGCTGGTAGAAAGAAATATTAACCTGGGCTCTGAGGGATTGTTCACAGAATTGTGCATGTAGGAAGAATGGAAGCTTATACATCAGCCATTTAGCTGCATGACTTTGTGCGGATGAGGATTTTGAGGATGACGAGAGCTCAGCAACTCTCGAGGAGAGTCTGCAGAAGAAGGAATACACATTGCATTGCACAGATATTCTTCAACCCCTTCTTCAGGTTCAACTCTTTCTCTTCGCTAATGTATTTTATGAACTTTTTTGTGTCTTGGGTTGTGCAATGTGTTCTTTTGCTCCTGTAGAGAGTAACTTACCATCACTACTACTACGAGAGAGACTCTCTATAAGCTCTCTCATCTCTCTCTCTCTCTCTTAGGTCGGTTGTAATCAGCAGTCCTCGTAAAAAATTGAGATAGTGAGACACAAGAACATTCCACCCTGCCACCCACTCCCATTCATAAACTCTCCTCTCATCGTTTATTCCACCAACAGCGGATTATAGTTGAATACACTCAACAATACTTTACCACGTTTAAAAATTACAATAGTTAATTCTTTCTGCCATTCTGCCGGCTCACTTTACTTACATATCTGGCTGTGGCTGTGTGCAGTTATGCCCTAGAAAGCAGACATCACACACACACACACATCTCTATAGTAGTACACTTGTGCAGAAGCAACCACAGTGTGTAGGCTGAATAAGGCAGTGGTGGTCGAACTGAGACAGGCCAACAACTACTAACTAACTGAAGGCACCAGAGTTCAGCATGAGATACTTTCAAGCTGTTCCAGTGTATTGCCTATATTCACTTGTCCACCACGGAGGCAGGTGTGAGTGTGTGCGGATGGCTCTCACAGTGACAATTCCCCGAGATCACGCAGGTAATTCTGATATCTCCATAATTCGGACAAACTTAGCCCCAATTTGGATAATATCAACCTATCTCTCCCACTCTCCATATTATTATACTATCTCCTATAACTCTCCTTGCTTCCCCCTCTCCTCTCTCTCTCTATTGAGTCTCTCTGAATCTCTCTACTCACTCTCCTCTTGTAATTGATTCGATTGGATTTGGAACTGTTGAATGGGCACATTTTTTCGGTTCTTTAAGTGGACTCCACTCCGATCTGCCTATCATCTTCTCTATCTCTCACCATTTTTATTCCCTTCTGCTCAAAATTATTGTCATTCTGTCCTCATTTCTGTGCAGGACTGCACTTAGAAGTCTGAATCTTCCGCAGGTAGCCGTCGTAGACTCCTAATACTAAACTGTAGACCCACTGCTACTTCGTATACGTCTACATCTCCTATATTGTAGTTGGTAGTAGTAGTTGTAGGCAGTGTAGATGGAAAGAAGGAGAGTTGTCTTGAGCGGAATTTTTCAGCAGTTATATCTAGGAGGTGGCTGAAGGAATCACATCATCATGATCATCGCCATCAGCAGACTTGTCTTGGGATGAGTCGAGTTTACTGCTGCAAGTCTGCAAGTGTGACCTCAGTAAGTAGTCATGCTGTCGTGGAATGTTTCATTTAATCATTGAAGGTACGTGCTCTAAGCTCCACTGAACCTACACACATATGTACAACGTGTAAGCGAGTATAATCTTTGATTCCCAGAATTCTATTATTATGCCTTTTGTTCAGTTTGGTCACATAAATCATTGCGTTTTCATTGTTTCGTGTTTTCTATAAGATGAGCTCTGGATCGGAAAATTGAAACGGTTCAGAGATCTCTTCTTGTTGCAGAGGCAGAAGGAGAGAGAGATCAACAGGCTGATGATGACGAGGAAGGAAGGAGAGAGAGAGGTGGATTCTCATAAGAGATTCCATGCAACAGTTCAGTATTCAGGAGCCATACACTGCCGTCCGACAATTCCGGCTTTTATAATGATTTGCCAGAGTATTTCGCACTCTCTGAGATCATTGTGAAAGCTGATTTTGCCGGAGTTATGTCTTCGAGTTGGCTCCTGTCTGGGAAGATGAAAAAATATTTTGTGCCTTTTGAGGAGATCGGAATTCAAGATACAAGAGAGACTCTCTTGGACGATGAAGTAGACGAAGGTTTACGTGACATATGGTGAGACGACCTGCTTTACACATCCTCCTGTCATTCACCAAGGAAGGACATCATAAAGCCAGCAGCAGCAGCAAGTGGTTGTTCATTCAATGAATAGAAATGAAATATGAAGAAAGTGCGACGTGATAAGAAATTGGAACCGCTTCAAAAAATTCAGACAATTAGTCATATTATTATTTGCAATGCTGAGTGTTAACCTCCCTTGAGCAATATATATTCCTAAATCCCAAATCCCTTCCTCATCTTCGGCATCTTGAAAGCACCTTCAAAAAATGTACAGGAAACTATGCGATGAATTATTATTTGTTCTCCCAACCATTTTTTATTATGTACTCTAAATGTGTAAAGACTCTGGTGTTCTTGCATTTCCACTTTATCGCAACCAGAACCTCTGCGTCTAGTTTTGTACTGGATTTGAATTTAAAATAGTATGAAATATAATATATACGCTATACAAGAAGAAGAAGCTAACTGGTATTCTTATTTAGTATTTAGTGTGTGTGTGTGTGTGTGATGATGGGGTTGTAGAATGCCGTCTTCCCAGTGCAATGCCAATGGTTTAAGGTTTATCTCAAAAGCTGTGCTGAGCTGAATGTTGCATGGTGATGTGCTCTCTTCTGCAGCAGCAGCAGCTCGCTCTTCGGTCTGTGAGACTTTGCATTTAATGTTCTTCCCATCACTTTGCAATCCATCGATTCAAATTCCTTTTGCGTAATAAAACTAGTTCTTTCTTATCCTCTAAACCCTTTCACCTACTCATCTTCTTAACCAGGAGTAATTGAAACCTGCCTTGTCTAACATAAATGAGTTGAACATCTTATCATCGCTCATTCATTCATCCACCTATCTCCCGTAGTAGTAAACTACACAGAGCTTGAGCTGATTAGCCTTCTTGTCTTAAATACACACGTAGATACACACAACACACACACACACAAATATGCATTCTCTATCCACCCAGTCAGTCAACGAGTCTTCATCAGTATGTGTGTGTGTGTGTACCAGGATAAAAGTTTTAAGGACGATGATAATGAAAAAACACACTGCATTCCAATGTGTCACTTCCCTTCATCTCTCAATCATTATCATCCCTTTGCAATATAATAAGCAACATATGTATTCACACAATCCCTTTTCGCATCTTGATTGTTTAAAATCCCTCACACACACACAAACACACTCACTTAATACAGCCGCACAGACACACACACTGCAGACACTACTTGGTATTTGGTATTTGCTATGCCCTCCGTTAATACCGAGGCATTCAATCAACCTGAATTATTATTATGACTGTTCTTCGATTCGATTGGTTTTTAATGGCATTCCTTTTTAATGTTCTCATCGCACGGAAGTTGGGCTGCTCGCAGACTTGCATTGCAATTCGACCATGTCTACGTTCACCGCTCTCCTTGTATTAATCTCTGTGTGTTACAATATTCATCTCAGCTTTCACTTTTGAAGGTTGTTCAAAGTGCAAGTTTGCATCATATTTGCCAACATATCTAGCGAAATTCGAAGGTATAAAACTCACCTTCTTCTACTGAACTCTCTCATTTCAAACTCCATATTTACACTATGTGGATGCATGATTCATGATGTCATCTGTTTAGATGTCTGCAAAAGCATCAAACGAGCAAGACCGTCTGCGAACATTAAGTATACACACACAAGCACATAATATACAGAGAATATTGCATGGTGTACATGGAATTAGCAGCTAAAGATGCCATAATATTAACCCATGTCGAGTTACACACTCTAACAGCAGCTCAGCGGCTTCAAATTCTAGTCTATTGCATATAACGCCATTCTCTCAGTCTATTTTCATTAGCCCGTATTAATTTACTTCTCTAAGTAAATATCGGTTTTCCCAAGAATAGCCTGACTATACGGCGTCTGCCCACCTTCTCGGCTAAACTGCACACGGGGATTTCAAGAAGTCTCATGGAATAACTGACAGATTGATCTCAACTATTCTTCACACACATTTCCCTTCTTCCAGACGGCCCTACACTTTTCTACAATTGGATAATGTGTGGATTTCCTATGATGCAATAAAATTTTCCGTGGATTGGTTATGCATTTCGTTCTTTGTTTTACTAAGTGAAGGTTATCATGCTATTCTTATCTAGGCTGGTGCTAACAACGAATAACGTGCGTAATCCTTTCGATGAAGGGGAAACGTCCACCCAATTGACGCTGACAAGTAAAAAGACAGCTTGCTTCTGCTATTTCCAGATTCCAGACACAATTTAAAATGCAAATAATTGCGATCCATTCGCCGACCATTCTTCATTCACGGGGGCTTCCTTGTCACTAGAACCCACTTCATCGGCTGTAGGCCCACAAAGATAAAATTCTAATGAGGTTTTGTTGTAAATAAATGTTTCTGAGGAGAGATTGTCGTGAAGCAGAGAACGTCGAAGCGATTGACACACGTCATTCAGAATCCATTAGCATATCTCTCAGTCATTTCCATACTTCTACCACATTACTCGAACAAACGAACCAAGTGTCTTTTGCTTTAAATCTTCGGCTTATTTGAGGACAAAATTGGTTCAAGATGATAAGAGCAGCCCACTGAGTGAGGATATGGATGGATGGCAACCCGTAGATTCAAGATGGTGATTCGCTTTACTTTAAGCTCTTCAATAAGCAAGAGATCGAAGAAACGCCAGAAGTTGAACATCAGCAGCACTCAGCAGCGTACCCAAAGATTCGGAAGTACGAAACGAAATTTCCTCCAAAGACTCACTTAGGCTTATCCTTGCCCTTATTTCTCCCAAGAAGGAAAGAAGTTCATAGAGCAAGTACATTTTATTCTGATTCAGAGATTCGATTTCCGATGGACTACAAAGACATTCTAAAAGATTTCTCTCTAGATCCTGTCATCTTGACAGCTTTCTGCTCCTTTCGGCTGTGCATATATGTCCTTTGAACATTTCTACTCATCACAATGTTTCACATTTTATTGTAGCAATGAGGATTCCTAGAAATATTCAAGGTAGGTTTCTTGTACGGACGTATACCGCTTAAATCTCCATGAATTTAGAGAAACTAGTAACTTTCCACAAACCTAAAATAAAGAATAGCATCCTCAAAGGTTCTACAGGCAAAGTTAAGGCCACAAACACCTGTTACAACATCATAACCTCTGTTCACTCTGCTGCTCCATAAATTTCAATGAGTTATCTTTCAAAACACAAGACTTTTGTTTTGTTTGACGTACTTGTCTTATCATCAATGCGGAGATTGGCTTACGGGCTTACCGGATAAGAAGACTCTTCAGAGTGCAAGCTCAAAAACGAATTCAAGTGAATTTGGCAATTTCAACTCACGCCAACTGCGAAATTTACATTTGCACCTGAACATTGCAAAACTAATGTCATGGGCTTAACTGATACGCATACGTATAAGCTATCATTTGAGATGGCCAACAGATATGTATTTTTATCTCACACACAAACTCCCTTAGAATCGTGGTCGATTAATTCATATCAAATGACATGACCTTCTCACCTTCTGTGATCTTGTACAAGATTTTATCGCTCATAAATGGATACTCTTTCATTCTCGTAATAACGAAGAGGAGCAGAATAAACATGATACATATTTAACGCTTCTCGGATCTCGGATACACAGAGACAACAGATGAATGTGTTCCTACTTAGACTACAAAAATTGTGTGCTGATGATAGCTGTGACCCAAGTTGAACTAACCTGTCACCACCATCAAACACACAAGCCAGTTTGTTGAATCTACCAAAAGTATGTGACTATCCTATCCTACATTCTACTTCTAAGGGTCACCTATCCATTTTTACGATTATTGATCTATAATCATCAAACTAAGTTCTCAGCATCCGTGACATATCCTTCTTGATTCTTCTATCTTCAAATAGAACTTCACACAAGAAGAAGAGGAAGGAGAAGCCATGTTGAAAGTTATCTCACAGTTCTGTCTGTACTGAAACCAAGTAAAACTCAAAGTTCAATATGGAAGTACTTTAAAAGTTATCATACATTTCTGAGCAATTGTTTAGAGAGGAGTTTCCTGGAAGATTATTTTTCAGGCGTGTACGCAGCCTATCCTTTGCGTCATAAAAGTTTAGCTAAATGTCCGCTTGTGCTACTTTTGCTCCTTCGTAATCTCTTTAGCTTCGCTCTCAGCCCCGAATCTAAAATATCCCATTATTGCATACCTAACTTGTGAGTTGTCATTTCTGAAAGGATACTAAATTGGTATTTCTTAGAATCAGGTGAAAGTTTTCTCTCTAGAAATACTGAATGTCAAACAAATAATGTCACAAAGTGCATTCAAAATTACTCTCTCTGCTCTACACTCCCGAAAGCTGCAAATTGAAGTAAATTGGCGAAAGAAATGTTCCCCATTCAGAATCGCCTTTTCTATCATTACTATTATCCCCAAAGAAATGAAACAAGTTTGACACAGTTCGTCCAATAATTTAAAATGGTTGTAACTTATGTAGCCAAAACTTTTAGTCATTTTAAAATTTACATATTATTGTAAAGCGAAGAAAAATACGCAATCTCTCCAAAATGATTTCGCATTCTCATCGTCCCATCGTCGCTTCTGCAGCTCCACCAACCATCCTCAAAGAACTTCTCCCTTTGCAAACGAGATATCTCTCTCCTCGACTTCTCGTCATGAAACTCAGAACTTTGTGAAGCTAAGAGGATATTTGGGACTGAGAGAACTTCGTACACCACCTCTGACTGACATAGCATAGCACACAATTGAACCAACCAGCCGGTGGATTTCATGTACGCAACCGGCTGCCAATTCTGTATTCCACCACGTGGTATCATTTACTAGGATGTAGGACTCCTCAAAACTCTTCCCTTCTCACAACCTTCCCTCAATGGATGTACTGTCGCAATCGTCATAACTCTGAGCCACAACCCGAGCGAATTCCCTGAGTCAATCTCATTTCATTCACGTAGAATCCCAAGTCAAGTTTGTGTAAGACTCAGAGCAATGTTGGAAGGTCGCTCACAGTACAAATGAAACTTGCTTCACCCTCTCGTTTCTCTCCATTTGTGGAGTACTCTATCCCGTTGTAAAAACGTGGCGTTGTGCAACTCCACAAGCTGCTAACATGGGGCTAACACACTGTACCCCATGTTGAAAGTAATGAGTTTAGTACCAAGTACTCTCTCGAGATCATCGTACAATACAGCCTGCTGCACAGTCTACCATTCCTAGCATCCACATTCCCCATATCTTCTTCCTTCACTGTTGGCCATCGCTTGCTGAGTTGGAGAAGCAACTGATTCCAATCCCAACTTGTATAAAAACGTGATCTTCCATCGTTCTTTTGGCTCTTCTGGGACGATTTATTCTACAGACTAGTTTTATAAGCATAGTTTCAACGGGGATTATATACCCCATTTTCCTCTACTTCAACCTTTTAATTCACAACTTGTATAGAAACACTACAGTAAATAATAAACTGG
>JAQGAC010000854.1:0-18231 GCA_034696585.1 Isotomurus maculatus
ATAACGAGGTACATGGGCAGCCCCAAACCTGATTAATTGCTGATAAATCAGCTGAAGAGTATTCATAGTCATACAACTGGTATAATTCCACAATTTTAGTAACCTATATGGATTTACATATGATAAGGTTATTGCTCTATATATATACATACGACATACAGATTAAAACCATGATTATACTAGATTTTCCTGGAAAACATCGTCATGTTATGTGTGACAGCAGTTGATGCCATGATTATGTAGAATTATGACCACCCGGCCTACGTCTGACACCTCAAGTCATGGGCAGATAATAATTGGGAAATCGTTTCGCATAAATTTTGCGATAACCTTTAGCCTGAATTTTTACAAGAAAATAGCTTCTGACGAGTAATATTCCAGGTCGAGTAGGAAAACAGGTTTCTTTTTTCCGGAATTATCTTGTGAAACATTTAGGTGCGGTCGTTATGTCGACTGGGCTGATTATACTTTCGACCAATCTTCAAAATTCTTGGCAAAATCAAATAATTTAAACGATTAGATTAGGGTGTGGCAGCTACAAAATTTATGAACACAAAGAGGTACAGATTGTCTACGTAACTTTAGTTCTCGGGGGAAAGCCCTCCGGAATATTCGCAAGAATCCAATTGTACGGGAATTTATGTTTTCCTTTCCGTCTGGAAAATATTGAATTTATTCAGGAACATTATTAAAATCCAGTTTACACTGGCTGTTGTCTAATATGCCTCACTCCCTAATACTGTAGTAAAATTTGGCAAATTAACCAACATTGTAAACATGATAGCTAGTTATTTGAAAAAATATTTGACGCACGCAGTCCAAACGAAGCACACGTTTTTAATGTATTCTAAGCAATGCTGCATATATTCGTCAACATATAATATATGCATCTTTCAGATTTTGTCACAAAAACCAAAAGAATTAGAATAGCGTGCATTAAGTAAGTATTGTCTAACCGAAACGGTGAAAAAATGTCGTTTCATCAAAAGAATTAATTATTAATGGAATGACTTTGAATATAAGTAAGACTCAATTGATTGTAATTGGTAATTCACAGAACGTTTCGAATGTCGGTCAAGTCAGTATCGATTTAAACGGTGTTGTTATTAATAGCTCAGAGGCTCTTAAAAGCCTTGGATGTATCATCGACTCAAAGATTTCGTGGGTCAATCATATAAACAAGTCTCACGGAGTTTTCATTTTATGGCCAGATCACGGTGTAATGGATTGTTTAATGCATGCGTTATCTCTTTGATAAAATACATGGTAACAATCTGGGGTACTGCAAGTAAAGAGAACCTCAAAGTTATTGAACGTAACCTTAGGACAAGTGTCAGAATCATACTTGGAGTTCATAAATATGATTCCGTTTTGTCACAGATGCAAGAGTCTCTCAAATGGTTCTTACCCATGGAGTCTTATCAGTATTTTTCTCTCTGTTTATTTTACAAGATATATAATTGTAAATCTATACCGCATTTTAATGAGATGTACGAAACTTCATATGGTCCTGGAAGTTGCTGAACTCGTAATCTCCTGAATGTTTACGTTGCTAATTACTCTAGAAACTCGTCTGGTTTACGCTCCTTTTCGTATTCCTCTGCCGTCTTATGGAAGGAGCTTTCCACTCCCTTAAAAACTACCCCTTCTTTTAACTCTTTTAAGCAAAAGCTCAAACTTCTCATTTTTGCACAACGTGAACCGTCTTTATTCTTTCTTAACTTCGACCGACGTTGCTGTAGCCTTTATCATGTATCTTCAACAATTTTGTTTCAACTATCTATGATGTGACCTTATACCATGCTTAATTTGTCCAGTTTTACCTTCTATGACCATCGCTGTGTTTGCCTAATTACTCTGATGTTTCTAACTTTACATATGTATACTTGCTACTGCTTTTTTCACTTGTTAAGTCTGACCAAAATATCAAGTTGTAACTACTCCACCAGGAGATTTCTTGAATAATAAATTATAATTATTATTATTCATGTTTGGACTTAATAGTTTCTTAGGGATGTCTTCGGATATAAGAATTTATACAACTGCGATCGATTTGTGAGACATTAAAGTTTCAGACTGTGTGTTTCCTTCTGCTGCGTATTTTTGTTGAGAAGCAGGAGCAGGCAGCAGGCAGCAGGCAGCAAGAGCAGCAGCAGGCAGCAAGCTTTAACCTCAAATTAACGGGGGAAAGGAACACATTAAGTTTGAAGGCGTAGGATTCGATGAGTTTTTAGGTTACCACAAATCTGTTTTACTATAGCGGTAAATTCTGCTGTTACTACCCAGTAGCCCGTTTCTTATCATTTGAGTCTTCTGTAATGAACGTGTACGTTTTGATTTAATTGGCATATAAAGGGTTTATATGTATACATCGATTGAACTTGTAACATGTACGCAGCATGAGTACAGAAGGAATTCAGATTTACTGAGAAAATCATACATTCTCTTTAGCTTGGATTGTGTATTGAAACTTTTGCCACGGAACTAGCGGATAGGCACAGCTAAGTTTATCTGTGGAAAGCTCAAGGCTGCATGATAAGGATGTGACAACCTTTCAACGGGAAAGCTTTGACAGTCATTAAATCCAAATCAGGGGCTGTCTATAAACCTCGTGGCCTCTAAATCCGTTATTTTGACCCATCACCCCCCAGTCATGGTTTGTCGTGGCATTTCCCATACTCCCACCCCCTGACGCCACGTGTTCAACGAAAATAATTAAGCTCAATTTTACGATGTTTTTTTAAATTTCATAGCCTTGAACATGATTGCTTTCAGGATCTTCCTCAAAAGTAGTCTGCATTCATGACAATTAAATAGATATTTACGTGAATTAGTGAAATTAATTAGTGAAATGAGGTTCAAATTATGAGAAAATGTTTACGAAAATTTCTGGTTTGAACCACTAGGCACTCAGGACCACTGCCCCCCCTCACATGGCATTTTGTGGTATTTGAGTCCCCCCTACCCCCCTCTTCTAAACCACGAGGTTTATGGAGAGCCCCTAAGGTATCTTTTGTAGTAGTGTATCACGCAAAGCATATATCCGTGATGCACAAATAGGAAACAAAGTCAGCCAATCGGATTATGCCAAATATACCAGATGTATAGCAAAAAACCTGTACCACCAATCCCGACTTATCTGAGGTTTCGAGTTTACATTTTCCAAGAAGGTATCAGCAGTTTCTATGAAATAAATGGTACGAATATATAACCACAGAAGTTGGCATATCGAAGTCCTGCTACGTGTTTCTATGAAACTTGCCACTCATGAACGCAGACTACGGAGAAAATGTACATTAAACTCTTTCGCAAACAATCTGCGCATTCGAATCAGCATATACCGAACTAACCAATTTAATTTAGCCACTTGTGATGAATGAAACTTTGGCAACAACCACCAAATTTTCTTGGAAATTCTTATTCAATGGGGATACATTTATAGGACTGAAGTGTTTAGGCAAAATAATCTAAAGGGATAAAAAGCAAATTTTAGACTGAGAACGAGCCATAAGAGTTGCAAACCTGGAGCTGTTAACATATTTTCTCTTTGAATCACAGACTAAAATGAATATTCTTGTATTCATTCTCTTTCTATCGGCTGTCAGTCCTTACTGCACAGCTTGTCAGTCCTCTTCACGCAACAAATTTGTTAACGAAGTACCCTTTGCTGAGACACCCTCTTCGAAGTTAAACTTTACAGCTGGAGATATTATTAGTTGCAATATCAATAATATTGGCTCACATATTTTTCTGGCTTCTAGCAATTCGAACGTTATTTACATTGAAGGTAACAAAAGACCGACATTGCTTAATTTTATACAACATAGGTTTGTTTAATCTCACAATAAACCTTATTTTTACAGGAGACACGGACAAAATACGCTTCAAGACTCGAATTGCAGAAAAGCCATTCAAATTGGTTACAAAGGCTTACGACACTTGTGACGTCATCACAGAATTCTACGATGGAAAATATGCTGAAAGGTGTAATGGAGTACCTTACCCAACGGAAGAGGTTTTGAGAAGAGCAAGGAGTTCACTGCACAAATTTGTTCGCATGTACACCAACTTTGACAATTGGAAGTGCAACTCCGAACATTGGGTTTCTGCGTGGAGGTACGGAACATCTTGGACACTCCAAACGCCAGGTTTACCTTCTAGTAAATTCAGAGGAGACGATTGCGAAGCCCCGGGTTTACAAAAATGTAATGTCCAAGAAGAAACTGATTCAAATGTCACTTCAACATCTGCCGCTGAAAATAATAATAATTAACAATCCATTGTGAAATTTTCAATTAAACAATCTGGGTTAAATTTCATTACTTGAAAACGTTTTTAACTGAATTATTTTCGGAGGTATTCAGCAATATCGTTTAGGCTTCTTTCGCTCAGCATCTTTTATTCGTGCACCATTTGTTCATTATTGCTTAGGAGAGTTGAATAATGGCCACATCATTTTCCAAGAAGACTTCTGATTAGGGAAATTTGCTCTGCTTTGCTTTATATACAAATATTTCAAAGTCGATAATTATTTGACTTATTGTTAGTAGGATTGTTTTTTTTAGAGGAAATAAAGCTACATATAAGTTTTACGACTCAATTTAATGTTCAGGTGTAAATATGTTTGGACAGTATAAACAAGTCAAGAGATTTTGTTGTGGCAGACGCGACAAAATTGTCTACGGTGATGCATCGAGTGAGGGTAGAATTATTGAATTAGAAGTTTCTTGCTGCTGATGATTACGCGTGGAAATTAGACCTGATATTTACTACTTTAATATTTTTAACTTAGGTATTTAACAAAAAGAGAAACATATCATCAATTTTGTTATGATTACGAATACGCAATAAATAAACATGAAAAGACCATTAAATCTTCGTGTAGAAGTTTTAGCTTGTTCTTCTTCGCTGTAAAGGAGTGGTGGCTTTGACGAATCTTTCCAAGAAAATACAATTTTTCAAAGTATTTATGATTACTCAGTGGGAGTACAAGGTTCATCTGAGCAAGCGAGTGAATTTTGGATTGATCTGAGGATACAGATCAATAAGTCAAAAGAGCTGACAAGACTCACGTCATTTGTACAATTTGTTGGTAATATTCCTTACGATATTTTGCTTCTATTGATGCCCATCAATGCTTAGCATTCTAAAGAGTTTATGATTGGGAGACCCTATGAGTAACCACCACAGTCAAAGAAATAGAAAACTCAACTGCTGGATCATTGCAGATTTTCAACGAAAAACTCGTTTTTAAGGAATTGCTGATGGAGGTGTCTTCGCAGGACAAGGAAGCTATTATATTTACACGTTTTTCAAGTTTATCTTTAACCCTTTAATCGTTTTTATTCGTTGGATAACTCACGTGTAGTTACAGTCCGAGGCCTGTTTGACATCTCGCGAATTCTGGTGTACCAGGTAAAAGTATCCCCAAACGTGTCTGGCATTCAATTTTATCCATTGCTTCTTGACATCATATCACACGAATATATATTACCTACTCTAATGGCCAATGCAAGTTGCAATAAGCCAAGATTGAAGAACGAGAGTATAACCCCAAAGCAAAAAGGCTGCTAAGAATCTATTCTTGATTTGATTCGAGCTGCTTAGCCGTGCAATCGGAACAACTTAAGGGCACAATATGAACAAATTACTAATACCTTTCCTTATGTCCTTTGTAACTGGGATTTGCACTGGATGCAAAAACGGAAGGGGAAACCCAAGTAAAAACCAGATTCCTGCGGGAACTTACGATCACTCGGAGTTAAAATTCTCTGCTGGAGACATCATTTCATGTGACATGTGTTACCACCCTGTACCCAACTTCACATATACTACTTGTAGTTACCGATAAACGCGTGATACACATAACAGGTAATCTAGATAAAAAATATGTTTACATTACAAAGATCTATGTATATCTGTTCTGCTTAAGGTCTCATTCGGATAGTCCGTTCAATGAAACACGTATTGTTGAGCAAGGATTTTCCAATGCTGGAAGTGCATTCGGAAAGTGTAAATTCATTTCCGAATTTTATGACCAAACGTATGTGTCTACGTGTGGAGGTAAACCATTCAACACTGCAGAAATTGTCAGGCGAGCAGACAAATCCAGGACCGATTTCCGAGGAAAAGTCAGCCATTAGAGTGAATACAGATTCAACAGTGAACATTGGGTGTCTGCTTGGCGATACGGAGTTGCCTGGGCTCTTCAGGTTCCTAAGCGTCTCTATTCCATATTTAAATCGGAAGAGTGTGATGCGCCAGGAACACAGAAATGCCCTTAGTCAATACTTCTCCTGAAACAATAGTAGAATACTTGAAATTCGAAAAATAAAGCAAATAAATTTGCCTGTAGTTTTACCACAATATTCATCCAGTTAATTGCAACTGAAGGGATGATGAAAGGAATTAAAGATTCCATCTTAAAGGGAAATATATTGATCTCCGTTGACCTACTGAATTTGTCTCCTGAGATTTATGGATCGACTGTCGAAAGTCCAGTCTTTGGTTTTTCCTTATGAAGCCGAACTGATTAGTTGGGCTGCGCTGATAGGACAGCACTGAATGAAGGCCCCGGCATTTTTCACGGAAAGTCGCTTATCATATCTTGCTGGGTTGGCATCCAATATAGAAATTTTCTCAGCATTTCTGCTCAACTCACGTCAGATCCATGGATGTTTTTTTTAGGCCACGTGGTCCAGTGGTCTCATCAATGGACTCACGCTAGAACGGGATTGTGCTCGTTCTTTCTCTCATGAGGCTCGAGCCCCAGTATTGGCAAAATCAACGAAAAAAGCTGGTGTGTATATAGCTGGGCTGCGTAGTGTGCATTTGTTCATGCTGTTACCTCGGTGGGTATGACGATGTTGCACTCCCCAGAAATAGGATTTCCCTGTTTTGCTTATCCCTGACAGGTGATTGTCAAAATAGAGATAATGCACGGTCCCTAATATATCAGCTTTGTAGAGTATATAGGATTTTCTGCAATAAGTCCTAAACGGCTTCGGCAGAGCTCACCGCAAGGAGAGGCTCCTACAACTACATACTTACACGGATGGTTTTTTGTTGCTTGTCATCCGTCGACTTCCTATTTAATCTTAATTTTGTGTCAATGCTTACGAACTGTGGATGTGTTTTTCTAAGAAAGTTGTTCTGGGCGAGTAATTCCCGGAATCATGTATGAAGACAGAGCTTATCCTTGTCTGTGAGTGATCATGTGGATTATTGTGTAATCTTCATGTCACTTTGTATTAATACATTTGTGGCATAATTAAAATTTCTGAGTAAAGTGATGTTGTTGCAAAACCAGACTTCATATGACTAGCCTGGGGATTAAAAGCCACATTATTATTCATAGACAAGTTGTAGATATTCATATTCTAGGAAATTGCACTTTTCGTGACAAGTGATATCCAAATAAGTCTAGATATTGAATGAATAGGGTTGGTCCTTGTATCGTGGACATTGTTGTTCATTCTGTGTAAAAAATTGTTAACCAAGCATGCAAGGGTTGCAGCAATAGAAGCATGCGTACTTTCATATTACCCCTTATAATGTCGGTTGGGCAATTGAGGGCCAACTAAATGCGAGATTTTATTAAACAGGGTGATTCACCTAGATTACAACAAAATAGCATGTGGGCTCTGTTCATATCGTTCTAATCAAGGTATCCCACCCTGTATTATATCCAGGTTACAAGGATCCCAGTAGATCCTTTTTCCTTGGAATCAGGAAAATATTTGCAAATGTTTACTTTGCAATATAGATATTTTCTAAGAAAATCTCCAATCCGACTCTGAATGATTTGTTGTGGCTACCGTATCCTCGAGTAGTCATTTGAATATTGTGCCTTACTACACAAAGTCAGAAATCGGTTTTACCAAGAAATTGTTTTCCTTTCGTTCATTCTTTCTGTCGAATTGCCATAACATCATTACATCTATGAATCAGAAGATAATTAATAAAGAGATGCAATTGATGTCTGTACACTCGACTATATACACTTTTTGTCGGAAAAGATTTCCAAGAATTAATAAGAAGAATGATCGAATTTGATGGCTATGGAAGTGAAACTCCCAAAAATTGCCTTTTGCTTCCCTTGATCATTGATGCGTCCTTACTTCATGTATTTCGCAAATTGTGCCCTTAACCCAAAACTTCATTAGGTGTGCAATATCTTCACACAAAAATGAGCTAGATTACCCAATCCTGGTAACCTAACTAGAAAAATCAGAATAATTAAAAAAATGCTGTCAACCAAAGAGAGGTTTTCAAAGACACCTCAAAAACGTCAAAAATGCCGCATTTTTTTTCTCGTCTCGCTGTCAATACAGGGCATTGAGAGCCAAAATTTACCACAACTTTTGTGCATCTTGTAATTGAGAAACTCGATTATCAAGTTACGGCATTCCATTGTAAGTACGATAGGACATTATTTAACTAGAGTTCTGCCTATGCATAACGTGATTAGCTTTCTGTTTACAAAAGTAGGGCCAACGTTACTTTCTCATTACCGCGAAAAACACATTTCCAAGTAAACATCTGCAAATGACTGTCATCTATCATCTGAAATCTATACATTTGTACATAGGTACCAAATGAACCGTAAGGTTTTTCAAAAAAATGGTAATTTAAATTTTAGCACATAGCTGTAGCACTTTAACATTCAATCGTTGAAAATTAAAAAAAAATTGTTTAGAGAAGGGGAATTTGGCCAAAAGTCCTAAAAAAACACCTGGATTTTTAGTTTTTGCTCTATGTAAAATCCGAAAATGAGCGTTAGGGGCCAAAATTTTGAAAATACCTTACCAAAAGTATTCTTGAAGGTATATGATTATCAGCTTCTCATAAGCGATTATACACCTCAGAGCATTCTATTGTGAGGGAGTAGTTGCGCTTTATATCCATTTGGCGTTTCGTGATTCGTTGGTTTTCTCAAGCATATCTAACTTAAATGTCTGCATGATGTCTGGTTTACCACGAAAAATTATCCCCAGTGTCTTCCAGCCATACTAACCCGTTGCTTCTATACACTACCAGAGTAGGTATGTCAATTCCGATACTCCAAGTAAACTAGGAAAAACAGAAATACGAGAGTATAAAACCCAAACTGAGGAGTCCACTAAGAACCATTTCTTGATTTTAGTTGAGTTGTTTAAACGTTCTACTGGAATAATTTACGGAAACGAAATGAAGAAATTACTTATACTTTTCCTGGAATTCTTTGTAGTTGCGATTTGCACGGGGTGCAGCTCAGTTGGCTCAGGATTTCGAAAACCAAAAAAGAACGCCATACCATCTGGAGATACAAACCCCTGGGACTTGAGATTTTCTGCTGGAGATATCATTGCCTGTGACATGGACGCCGCGTATGCAGCTTCACATATATTACTCGCCATGACCAGTACAGATGTGATGCACATAACAGGTAATCTTGACGCAAAATCCGTTTACAATCCAAAGCTGTATTTATTCGTTCTTTTATAGTGGCTAGAGATGGTGGTCCGCCCGATCAGACACCAATAGTTGAAGAACCATTTGCCGTTGCTGGCAGTGCATACAAATACTGTAAAGTAATTACTCAATTTTATGACGAAAAGTACGCTTCATATTGTGGAGGAAAACCATTCAGCACTTCAGAAATTATCAGCCGAGCAGACGCATCTAAGGCCCTCTTTCGAGGGAGAACCACTTACTACGATACATATGGATGCAACTGTGAACATTGGGTGACTGGATGGCGATACGGAGTTTCCATGACTCTACAGCTTCCGAAACTTTTCACCACCGTTTATAAATATGACAACTGTGAAGCATCAGGAAGAGCGAGTTGCAGATAATCAGAGTTTCTTCAGAAACCGAAAGATATCTGTTTCGTCTGAAAGTCTCTATTATGTCTTGGAAATAAAGTTGTAACTGAGATTGGATGTAAAATGTTTCCTGTGCGAATTTTATTTTAATTAATAGGCACTAAAATCTAAACATTGGGTAGATTTTCCTCGGGTGGGTATGGCACATACGCAGAATAGGGCTTTCACATCACATTCAGCATAATCATCTACCATTCCATTATTCTAGTAACCAACAAATTGGCGTCACTAAATCAGATTTTTTGCACCCGACTCAATTTTTTAATCGTCACTCTTTCTCACCTGGTTTGGCACTGGAATTTTGCAAAATAAATTTGAAATATGAGCGTTAGCATCTATCATCAAGTAGTTGACATCGTCTTGAATTGCAATCAAAATTTTTATCATACATTTCATCAAAATACATTTACCAATAAATGGTCAGGAAGATAAAATATCTTGTATTCAACGTGAATAGCCTGCTATATTATTTCAAAGAATGTTTTTAGAAGGATCCAGACTGTCAGAATGAACACTCTTGATTTCTTAGGAAAAGCACTAAGCTAGAACCATTGAGGGGCAACCCAAGACCAGTTAATATTATGTTAGTCCTAGGCTAGTGGTATCTTGTGAGATCCTGTTAGCTTGAAATCTTGAAAGCAGTTAGGTATATTAACTTCGAGAATTGTATTTACCCAGAAAATGTCGAATCTGACTCTGAAAGACTTGCTGTGGCTACCGCACCCAAGATAAATAATTTGAATGCTAAGCCTAGCTCTATAATATAAGTCTGCTTTACCAAGAAGTTAACAGAAATGAAGCTCTGACGTTGGATACGACTATGAATACGTCAAGTTGAAGAAAAATGTGAAAAGAAGGAAAGTAAATTATCCATAAGATTTTCTTGTGTTTCATAAGATTTAAGTCTGGTATTTCATGTTTTAATCTTCTGCTGGATGCTTTATGCTTTGTTGGAGCCAAAACAATAAATAGAAAGACATCACAATGACCTATAGCTTATCACAAAAAGAGTATTCAATTAGGTGAGAATAATGGAAACGTCTCACTAAAAAGATGAATGAGGCCAACGACCTTCAATGCCGTTATTAAACCTGACTGCGTATTTATGAAGAAACCGATGCCAAACCTTGTTAGGCGAATAATGACAAACCTTGTACGTCCTCAGTAGGTTGTAAAGGACCCTTAGGAAGTGGGTGTTAATTGTCGTCCGTGGAGATGCCTTCCAGGAAGTCTGGAGGAATGATGAATGCTGTGTGTGTTGGAAGATGCTGGAGACGGTCCTCCACAACAAATACAATGAAGAGGACTTCACAAGATAACACGCACAATTCCACAACAATAACTCGTTTATTATTCACTGTACGGAATAATACACTTATGGGAGGATCTGAGGGATCCTCCAATTACAAACAGAATGTTTCCAGAAGGGATAATTGTAGTTGTAATTTACTTTAAAATATTTGACGAGAAAATATGTTGTGCTCAAGTGAGACAGAAGAGAGGGAATGGCGAATTTTTCTCAAATAGTCCCTTAATACGTGGTGAAACTCCCATCTTCAACTTAAGAAGCTAGCATACAAAAGCCGTTGGCGGTAGTCGTTGGCAGTGAGTGCAGGAAAACGGAATTTTTTGCACTCGTTGGGTTATATTGTAAAATTCAAAGCCCAAATTAAAAATCCGAAGTATAATAAATTAAGCCTACATTTGTGTGGTCAATTTAAGACCTCCCTCGATGTCGTAGGTTTAAAACTGACAGAGGAGTAGGGTGAAAAGCTTAGGAATGAAGAAATACGGAAGTAAAAATTTACGTGCTTACTCTAGCTACAAACGCAGCTTGGGGTAACATGCACATTTTATAAACTGATAGAAAAGCTAGTACCAATAGCTTTAGCTTAAACTATCATATTCACTCATAGCTTAACTCTACAAAAAGCAGTGGCAAAAATATCCAGAAATATACTTTTTCTGGATTTCCCCTGCCAACGGCTTTTGTATGCTAGCTCCTTAAGTAATCTTCGCATATCTGTCTATGTTAAATTCCGTGCATTTAGCATTGCGGTGCATAGGAAGATTACTATAGGCAAAGATAGGAGGTATACACAAACTAAGCTGTGCTTCAACTGCTGCATAGAACCGGCCGAGGGGAATATGTTACACGGGAGATCCCCTCGTCCCCCTCACACAGTCAGTGGAACTGCTTACCCGGGTACTCATGCGTGGTCAGTGCTTCACACATGCGTGTTTAATGCTTCACGGGGTGCTGCAGCTGTGTGGGTTTCGGGAGCGGTGTGGGGGTTCGGGGTGGTTTTAGTTGAGGGCGGTGTGGGGGGGGGGGGGGTCGGTGTGGTTTGAGTTTGGGTCGGTGTGTGGTTGACAGTGCCTTCCCTATCACTAGTTACAGCTTAACAATGAAACAAATACCCTCAATTAATGAAATAACCTGAGGACGATAATGATAGTAAATTAATATTCAGAGCTTTAGCTAATTATTTAAGTGTTCTCTAAACTCCAAACGAATGAAAGTATTTAAGGACTTTCCAAATGGCATTTTAGGGTCATTTTGTCAATAATCGAGACAATATTTTCCACTCTATCAAAATATCATATATCAAAATTTGCCACGTAATCTACCTTCCTTTATTCCTATTCATCAAATCAAGTACAAAATTATGCAGCTTAAATGGTGGTGTGGAAGTCCAAGAAGATTAAATCACAGAAGGATAAGAGATTTACCAAGAAAGACTTGTTTTAGCTGAGTCACTGGTGCGAATGTTGTCTTATTTATAAGCGGATTAACAGGTATTTATTTTACTTAAAACTGATGCTGTATAGTACTCACTTGTGTTCTAGACAGATCATTCGAAAAAGGCATTTTATTGTTTCAATCTCTGTTATTTTTAGTCTTGAATAAATAGAATGCTAAACATCAACTACCGTTGCCCTAAAGCCATCAATACCTTACATAGAACGAAATAAAGGGTTTTCTAATATTTATATTTATTATACTTCTCTATTCTTACTCAACCGATAGCATTATACCATAATGAAGCCCCTCTAGCCCTCATTTCAAAACATGTTTGCATGTCAAATAAAAATTTTATAATTCACATCTGTAATAAGAAACCCAGATAAAAAAGGTGAGCTCATTTGTTAGGTCTTATTATGCGATATACAGAATGACCTATCCGTAGAGTAAATTAAATAAAGTAAACTATCAGTAAACTATATTCGGTATAATGAAAAGGTTGCATTCATGCTTTCCTGGCACTTTAAACTCGTCTGACCTGTATTTGCCCATGAAAAGCTTCGCACACACATGTAGGGTCTAGAAAGTTCCGTATTTCCAGACAGACGCCCTATGTTCCGAATTCCACTTAAAGAAGTCAAAGCTTGCAGATAGGAATGGAAATGGGAATGGCTCTTCTGCTCGTTAAGTCTTGCCTAGGCTTAAGTCACATTTGTTGACTTGCAGGCACTAATCATCTCACCAGTCAGCAGTCTTCTGCAGCTTTATCAACCTGTGTCCTTTGTTCCTTTGTATGCGTCAAGATCTAACCAGAATCCGCTTAATGTATATCATTTGGACTTCATTATGGTATAATGCTATCGGCTGAGTAGGCTAGCAAAAGGTTTTCTTTGAAAACTGAAACATATCTGCTATCTGGTATTGCGGACCGGTTACGTTAGAGCTACATATTTTTCTACGAGTAGCAGTCAATTTCGAATATATCTACATACTAATGACCGACTTATAGGGTCTTGATTAATAATTCCTTATGGGAGCTATATTCAACTGGTGATAATTACACTAATTAACAACTATATCGACTAATTATTGTACCACACTAAAGAAAAACCAATTAACTATAACTATGTCGAATTTTAGATCTCAAGCTATTTCAGGGGTTGCTACAAAAATCGACAAAAAAATACTTTTTACATATTTTTCACATAATTCTAATTGCATGTACCACACAATCTAAGGGGCGTAGACAGATTTCCGGGGTGAATGCAAAACTACGCGAATAACATCGTCACTTTTCTTCTGACTTGTCCTGGCGTCCCCACAATGTATGAAAGTAAGGCCTACGTCACTAAAATTCAGTTAATTGTTATAATAATGTTATTCTTACTTTCTGTTCCTGCGTATTGTTCGGGGTGCTAGTATTGTTATAAACGAGAAGCAATGAAACACACCATTGTCATTGGATAAACCTCACCGTTAAATATGAACTTTACTACAGGAGACGTGACAACTTGGGATATCCAACCATATGACCCGCATATATTCTTGGCAAAAAGCAGTTTTTAAATAACTACTTTCATTGAATACTAGAATTTTCAGAGTCCCAAAAATGAGATACCCCGCCAGGAATTGATGCGGGACCTCCTGATTAGATGTCAGATGCTCTTGCCACTGAGCTAAGAGGTTCCACTAGAAGCTCCCTGGAAACTTTCTAGTATCTATACAACAAGTCCATCTTATTGACTTTTACTTTCTATGGACGTAACTTATTGTTACTGAAAACCCAGTAAAGTCCGTGAGCCTTGAAATACCCACGGCAGCTTATTATTTATGCTCTTTAGCTGGTCCGAGAAAAGGAATAGCAATTTACGCATCAGATAAGTGAGAAATGTTACGTTCATTTTGTGCAATGAGAATGATTGAGTTTCGAACTCAGGAATAGAAGATGACAAACCGATGGACAGTCGAATAAGGTGCAATGTACTGTGGGGAACCTCAGTTTTATATGAGAAATGTAAAGTTGTTGCAGAATTCTACGATAAGCAATTCACGAAGACTAAGTAAACTTAAGGTTTTGGAAACTAAGAGAAGCTAAAGCCTTTCATTACCCTATTACATTTTTAACAAAAACATATGCTTCAATTGAGCCTTCTTTTGGTCAGAATGACAGCCTGATGTGTCTAATCCTTAGAAGTTCTTTAGATCCTATTTCCATTTTTATTTCATTGGCGAAAAACTTGATAATATGATATAATATGAAATAAGACAACTAAGTTTAAATACACACATTCAAAGCTATTGTCCAGTCATTCGTAAAATGGTAGTACACTGAAGGACGAGGCCTTTACTTTTTGGGTTTATGGCGCTGAAGTGGCTGAAATGTTTGTAACTGCTAGTTTAGAATTGCAAATGAATCAGTAGTTTTTTTGCTCTCAAATTGAGTCGATCGCACGAAAAAAAGGGCCAATGAATTTTGCTGCACTAAAATCCAATGGTTACGAAGGATTTCCAAAAAAACAATGAGGGAAGTCATGAACGATTACGAAAAATTTCCAAAAAATTCAATGTGGCAATTCACGTGACTTTATATATACCTAGGGGTTCTCCATATACGCAAAAGTTATGATTTAAATATTTTTCAAGTATATTAGGTCACAATATATATAATGTACTAGCAAAAAAGGCCCGTCATATGACGGGTACGAGACCAACAAAAACAATTCACCTGAAACTCAAGAATTCGCAAATGTTGGTGTATATGAGGCCTTGCGAATTCTAGAGTTTCAGGTGAATTGTTTTTGTTGGTCTCGTACCCGTCATATGACGGGCCTTTTTTGCTAGTTGTTATAAAAAATCTTGAACATAACCGTTAACTAAAAATTGTATTGTTAGCCTTCATGTCATTGACAGACCGTTTTCGTCCTTTAACATGATTAATTACAATTCTTGAAGCCAATTATTATGTGTGCCCCTGATGGGCCCATTATCTCTCTCGGTCTTATAATTTATAAACTTCTGCTTATTATGTTCAGCAAAGGCAATCCAGGAACTACACAAACCAAAGGAAGCTCCCATTCACCCAGTTAAAGGTTCCGAATTAGGGGAGGAAGAGTTGGTTATCAGGGAGATATTGAGAATTGCAGGGGCCTTCTGGAGTACGTTTGGACCAATTTGTGGTGAATGATGAGGTTAGAAGTTGAAGGGTCACTCGCAGAAGTATGAATGGTGGGCCAGTAGTTGGTGGAGATGGATTAGAACTGTAGCTGACGTGCTCATGTCCCTCACTGCCTCCCTTGACGTTGTCGTATTTACCTCACCCACTGCCTCCCTTGACGTTGTCGTATTCACTTCACCCTCTGCCTCCCTTGACGTTGTCGTATTTACCTCACCCACTGCCTCCCTTGACGTTGTCGTATTCACTTCACCCTCTGCCTCCCTTGACGTTGAAGTATCCACCTCACCCACTGCCTCCCTTGACGCTGTCGAATTCACCTCACACACTGCCTCCCTTGACGTTGTAGTAATCACCTCACCCAATGCCGTTGGCGTAGTCACTACGTGTGTTTCCTTCCATCACATCTTTAGGAAGAGTTGAGGTGTCCAATTAGTGGAATTTGTGGGAAGTTGGGAGTGAATGTGGGTGTGACTTATGTGAACCTGAATCTTATTGTTGGCCGTTGAGGAATGTTGATGAGTAGGTAATGTGTCAGGCGCTGACGTTCAGACGGAACTGAAATTTGTAGTCTGTGTTATAATGAGCAGCAGAATGAGTGAGCAGTGGGCCAGTTGATGGTGTGCGTGTTGTGTCGAAGTCGAAAGGGAGTGGTGGAATGTTGTATCGAAGTCGAAAGTGAGTGGTGGTGTGTTGTGTCGAAGGTGTGTGTGAATATTTTGGGAGGAGATTAGTTGTTGTTATTAATTTAATGGAGACAGGAGTTGAAGTGAAGAGAATGGAGGTTCACACGGAACTGAAGTCTATGTTGTATTGGTGTGCGTACAGAAGGGCCAGTGCATGGTTGTGGTGGTATTTGTGTTCAAAAACCGCGCGGTTGTCATTGAGTGTGTTAGAGGTGAGGCAGCTTGCATTCAATTTCAGACAGAATTACTCGGATAGGGGCTTTATTTTACTTGATAATGTATAATGCTTGTGATTTATTTACAAGACAGACAGAAGACATGTAAGTAGTAATTTTAACAGTAACTTACTAAAAATGAAAAGGTTTTTAGCAAGATCACAAAAAGTGTAATTAAGCTAACAATGGAATGCCGTAGTTTGATAATCGAGTTTCTTGATTACGAAATATACATTAGTTGTGTATCCTTTAAATTAGAAATTTTCAGAATACTGACTATGTTTCAGATTACAAGGTAGGTAAATTGATGAAGTTTCAAACTGAATTTTGACAATTGGTTTGAAATTTTGACGCTTAGTTTGAAATTTTGACACTTTAAATGTCAATTTTCAACTGACAGTTTAGTGGGAATAGTTTCAAATTTTCGAAATTTTCGAAGCATACAAAACTTTTAAAAGCGATTGTTATTAAAAGTCCAAAATTGGAATAACTAAAGAAAATTTCTTAAAAATCAGACAAATTTTCAAAAACACCTCAAAAACGTCAAAAATACCACATTTTCCCTCATCTCTCACAATCAGCCAGGTGTTCTTAACAATCATTTTTGTATAATTCGGAAATTACATAAATTTAGGACAAATCCCACAAAAAGTCGTTTAAATTTTTTGAAACATTGCGAACCAACATTTTGAAAATTTCAAAGTTAAAGGATAACACAACTTATGTATATTTCGTAATAAAGAAACTCGATTATCAAACTACGGCATTCCATTTTTATCTTAATTACACTTTTTGTGATCTTGCTAAAAACCTTTTCATTTTTAGTAAGTTGCTGTTAAAATTACTACTTGCATGTCTTTTGTCTGTCTTACAAATAAATCAGAAGCAATATTTGAACCCACCATAGCTGAAAAATATTGAATTGATAACTTATGCGCATTTGGAGAACCCCTAGGTATTTATGAAATCACATGAATTGCCTCATTGTAGTTTTTGGAAATCTTTCCTAACCATTCATGATTTCCCCGTTTGTTTTTTGGAAATCTTCGGTAACCATTGGATTTTGGTGCAGCAGAATTCATTGGCCCTTTTTTACGTGCGATCGACTCAATTAACAGCCAAATGTCTAAAGAATCCGAAGCCAATAACAGTTGGTTTCAAAATTGGTAACGATATGAATTTCTATGACTAACCTGAACGTAAGCTTTTGTATAACGATTGCAACATAAGAAAAACCTTTTCGTGGTTAGTCAAGTTGCTCCTTACTTACCTTCAACTGAGAGGTTTCATCCTTGCAAGGATGAAATCTCCTCTCAGTTGCTTGCTGAATTTGATCCTGTCTCTTTCTCTCTAACGTAGATTTTTTAAGTTTATTTTATTCCCTGGAAACTTGGAAGTTTCCAGGAAACTTATTAGTGTTAGTAGTTGTTTGGGGAAGTTGATACTTCCTCCAAGCTAAGTGATACGTGTTCCTAACTGACGGCTTGGGTAAGCCACATTCGGTCTTTAATTTCTTTCCTTTCTGGGGAAACTCCCCTTCATT
>JAQGAC010000855.1:0-18224 GCA_034696585.1 Isotomurus maculatus
TTTCACCGTGCAATTTTTATTATGATTTGACCTTGTGTGTGTATTCTATTCGGCCGAAAGTTAAGAAGTATTTTATTTTGGAATTAGCTATACTAGTACAATGTAGGTATCTTTTGCCTAAAGCAATTTTAAATAGATTGTTAAATGATTGCGAAACAGCGTTATGAATTTGGCGATTGTGTAAATTCTAAAACCGACCCTCTAAAGAAGTACGGAAGCTATGATTTTCGGATTCAGGAATCATTAACTTTTACGATAATCCTATCAAACTTTAATTTCTTGGAGGATTACAAAACATTTGTATAAGAAGATAATTCGTCTTCGGAGTAGTTAGTAATTTACGTCAGTACTTCACTTAAAGTAACGACCTAGACAAACCCTCATTAAGTGACTTAAAGTCTCCCATTACATTATTCCAAGTAACAATGACCCCCCACTACTGACCAACTAGCAACAATCATCTAAACAATCATCATGAGACTTTAATTAAGCTTGATTTTATAGTCATGTCATTTCTTGCGTGTGTTCATTCATTCGCGATCCTTTCCCATCCTTCACATCTCATTCTTAAGTTGCAGTTTGCAGTAGCGCTTTTAAATTGTACTTTATCCACCTTCAGTGAGTCTCAGCCAAAAAAGATTATCTCCAAATATTTCGTCATCCTTATCGTTTCATTATCTCCAAGTATATTTTATTCACAAAGTTGGAAAAGAATCTTGCCTCAACCCAATCTACGAAGCACGTTAAGATTCACTTGAAAGATTTCAAAGTTCCCTTGTGGCTCTTTATTAAGGTAAATTGTTCAACAGTTCTTTACAAGTCCTCATCTTAACTCGCATTTGCATGCAGAGAAGCTCTTTTTAATTCCTAGCTTTTGCATATTGCTGCATACTGCATACACACACAGTATTTTTCGAAACAACCCAAGAAGACAAAATTACTCAATCCCATCACGTATGAAAGCGTGACACACGGAGAATTTCCGTATAGGTAATAATAATATTATCATTCAGCCGCATCTGATACGATTTATTGTGTGTATTGTCTTCATCAATTCCCCATTCCGTATCTCCTTCTCGTATTAACAATAATTATTGCCGTTTTGAAAGAAAATTCATTACGAGAAGCCACCTGATAACCTCAACTAATCAAGCCTGAGTTGGCTAATTGAAGGGAACGCTTCATCCTGTCCTAATCCTACTTTTACAATGTAATTGCACCTACTCATGGGAAAAAATCTCAATGAGAATTAACTTTACTCATTGTGTGTGCATCCTTTTTTGCACGTCTGCATATTTCTACAAGCCTACAATTGCAAATTCATGCAATTCACCGGTCATTTTATACAACAACAACCTCCTCCACAGTCCTAACATTACTGTAACCCCCCATGACACACGACTTCATTAATCCACGCTAAATATTCCTCACTGCCCTACTCTCCTATTAAGTTATTGCATAAAATTGCAGATGAATTGATTCCTAATTGAATCTCAATACAATATTGCCCATTATAACTATGAGATCGTCGAGGTTTATTCATGAATCAAATCCTTTTATGCAAATATTGATTTGCATTACGTATTTCTTAAAAATAGCCTACCTCATCGTCGTTTATGCAATAAAATTCACAGGGATTATCGATGCTATCGAACAATTGGTTCTTTATTCTCTGCTCTCGTAAGGAAATATTTCACTTAAAAATTCCTACAAAGCATTAAAGAAGAGAATAAGACTTAACCATGTTTTGATTCACACAGCAATTTTCTTCCTCACGAAAAGAATCTTTTGGCTATCTGCCTTCAAACAACTTTTGCATATTAACCCTCTTTCCTTAATAACCTTAGATAATAACATCATTAGCTTTACTAGAATAGTCGAGTCTATTCTTGCACACTTCTTGCAACTCGCAAATGAAACATTCACATCCAATAAGCCACATCAAAGATCGACATGAAGACTTGCAAGAAGACGCTGTTGAAAACTCAACTCATCTTTCTAAACTTCTGAATCATCCCACGACCGCTTCGTTTGTCGTTTTTGCTGTCCACACGGGGCACTTCCATGCAATTTTAATCCATCCATTCAATTCAACAGATGATTGAGTTTACCTTGTTTCAAAAACTGAAAGAGAACCTTCCATGTTCATAAAGAATGGGAATGTTTTTGAAAAGGGAATGGCGATGATATCAAATATCAAGTTAGTTTATAGTAAGGTTGCTTCACTCTCGGCGTACTCTTTTAATGTGTGTGAATTCTCATTGTTCCTTGAATTGTCAGACGCTGCTGTATTTATTTACTGTCATGCAGCACAGGAGATGATAAAGGTACTACAGGGAATCAGTACAGGCGAAAGAAGGCTTCATTTTGCATGATAAAGGGTGATGCTTACTGCCCCTATCTTCTGTTATTCTATCTCATATTGCTTATTGTTGGTATTAGCTTAATGAGAAAAAGACTGCACATTAACTTTTCACTCTTCGAGTATTCATGTTAAACGCTGCTTCAAGATTGACACTTGCAGTTTGTGTTTCATGTGTATATGTGAGCATAAGTCTCAATACACGTTCATAGTGCACTTTCAAATTAGGTTAGTAATGGTAATAAATTAGCAATGCAAGGGGAAATAACTTTTTCAAACTCCCATTGTTGCGGTTTATGGCAGTTGTCTCAAATACTTCTCAGTCAGTGATTGAGTGTCTCCCAGTTCATTTCTAAAATTGTGAATTGTGCGAATGGTGTGCCAGAGAAGTCACTTAAGTCACTTCTTCAAGTGAAGTTCTTATAGTCGCCTGCTTTATTTATAGAAGCTTGACAGGTGAAACAGTAATTTAAGGTGAGAGACTTTTTGTATTTTAATAATATAACTGTTTTAAAGCATCAAGCATCACCATTACCTATCATCTAGGATTCTTGTGATTGCAAAAGTTGCTAAAGAAAGCTTATATTATTACACAGGCCTATTTAAACTTATACCATCTTCGTCTACTAAAAATAAGACATGAAAAGTTCTGATATGCGTTTCATTTAATTAATAATAAATTAGGAAGCTGAATTTTCCACCACATCAGCTTGCAACTTAAATGTTGGACTGTGTTTTTAAACAAAAAAACTGTGACGTAGAGTGCACCGGTATGTGATGAGACTTCAAGGTCTTGATAGACTTCAAGCAGCTACATTCTGCACCTAAGTTATTTTTCCCAAACCGCAACTGGACTGGGTGTGGCCTTTTTCAATTGCTGCAAATCCCGAGCAGCACATTAAAGAGAGTCAAAAAAAAATTGCAGAATACTTTTTGAATTTTTCATTGCCAGTTATAGTTGCAATATTTCGAATGCATTGTTAATCAATGTCGATCAACTCAACTTGATAACAATTATTGTCTGAGTTTACATATTACTCGACAACGTCTTGTGCCATGAATCTACTACCTTTTAATTTATATTTTTTCTCTATATTTAAGCTAGATATCGTTGTGCATAGCCATGTAGATTTTCCACATTACTCATTTACAATTGCAATATATTTATTTGCATTTAATGTTTAAAACACTTAATGATCCTAACATCCAATATCGAACCCCAATTTGAAATACAACTCAAAAGCACTGAAATAACGATGCATTCGATTTCCAAACCTACGATGTACTACAGTAGTATTATACAATCGTTGATACTTGAATCCACACTTCTAAAATTATCCTGTCTAATTGTGCATATCGATTATTGCACAATCCACACCTAAATTCCTTCTGCATAGCTCAGAAGCGTATCTTTCTAACGGGCTCAGCCCTTTCAAAGTTTAAGGTACACACATTATCCAACATATTTATTGTTACTTTTATTGTATCATTCGTCACTCCAATACAAATCTAATACCTCCAGCTCTACTTCTAATGCAGTCAACACTTGACTCCTATGTTTGAACTACACCTTATTCTTCATTGTTGAAGTCAAAGCAAGCAGAATATCTACCACAAAAAGTAAAATCATTCCTGAATCCTGATCCTACAAAAACTCCCTACACACACACAGACACACGAAGTAGATTCACTACAAACTGGATGAGATTTTCGCAACGACCTTGTCACACCCAGTAACTCCTACCAGAAGCCAAAGTCCTATAATAATACTCTTAATACTTATTTTGTCTACTAACCAGCTACCCAATTCGTATCAAATACCAACCCCACAAGTACCACTGCACACTTTCTTCGCTCAGCAAAAATAATCTCGTCTCAGTAACTCGTAAAGTTGATCATACAGATGGAACGACGAGCGAATAAGAATAATCAAGTAATCAAACACTATTCATCCGGATAAAAGAATTTGCGTCATTCACTCAACTATAAATGCCAACCAGCCAGAAGGCTCTTTCATATTGATTGCTTATAAAATATAAACTATCGTTTATTGGGTTCTTCGCTGTGGCCTGTAATAAAGCATAGCCTAGACATTGAAAGTACACACTCACTTCATGTTATGTTACATTACTTATTGTGCAAAAAGCTTGTCAAATTATGAATTAACATGGAAGAAGAACACACTCTGCTCCTTTAGCAATTAATTTTTGAGTGGCAAATATTTTCCTCCTCTGCATGTTCATTACACATGCATATTTAATTAATCACTCATGTGTGTACATAATCCTTGTTTGTGTCTCTGTGTGATAATCCCATGCTAAAAGACCTCAGCATTATTATCAATGAACCATAGGAATTTCTTTGTTCAGTCCCACACCAGCCGAGCTTAAAGCTGAAGTGCTGAACTGATACACATCTCAGACTTCACCTTGAAAAGTTTAGCCCTGCAACCAGATTATATCACTGCAAAGACCTACTCTACTCTAACCATAAGACTGTTGGACAGGCAGATCATGCTTTAAATTAAAATTAAACATTTTCTCATTGTTACAAGTACACGTCTTATTCTAAGGATACGCGGTCCACTCTGTGCTCTGTACACGTTGATAAGTATCGCTTGTTCATACAATCACGAGGTACTGTAAATGTATAAAATGCATTTTTGAGTGATGAGAGAGACAAAGAGCACCACCCTAAAATTAGGGAAAAAATCGTGAGTTCTTGTAGCATTTTTGAGTACACAAAGTTAACAAGGCAAAAAAGAAACAATCGTGAATTGTAAGGATTAATCCATGCTTCTCTCAGTATTAAGTGTTTTTATTAGCCTTACACACACATATCCTTAATCCTTATACATATTTTTAACATCCCAAGTATTTAATAATCTGTGACCTAACACGAGCCTTCTCTGTATACAATCCCCGTTGATTGTCCATTATATTATTCTATGATTTTACAGGATAAAAAGGAGACACACTCAAGCATGAGATGATTGCATGCCCAACTCGAGGAATGTGTTAAGGAGTCCAATTAAGTCAGTAGAGCTCAATCACAGACTATTCTACTGAGCTTGTGTAAGAGCAAAAACTTGCAAAAAACTAACCTAAAGATTGAACCATGATGGCAAGCAGCAGCAGCAGTAGTAATAGTAACAGAAGCAGTATTAGAAGTAGTGCCACAAGCGTGTGTACCACTAGAACCTTACAACCACTTGGTGTTGGCCGATCTACTACTACAACCTCAACAACTGGTACGAGAAGCAATCTCAGTGGTAGATACACTAAAAGTGGATCTGCAATAAAGGCTTCCTTGGACATACAAAGCACAAGGGATTCCAACAATGCCCAAGATAATCCTCGTCTAAGAATCTCACCAACATCAGACTTACATCAACAACAACAACGTGGAGCAAGTAATTCAAGTAACATTAATAAGTCTTTGAAAAAGCATATCTCACCTACCCCAACCACCACAACTTCTACTTCTTCCACAACCACGAGGAGAGACTCAAGCAAGAGATCTTCCACTACTGAATCTCCTTCACACGCAACTTTTCATCGAATCAGCAGTACTCCCAAGTCTAACAACACTAACCCCACTGCCACTAATATCACCAGTGAGAGTGAATCTGATAACGAAACTCACAGCATTTGCAGCACTACCGTCACAGCAAGCAGCAGTGGAGGTGGAAATCATTCAAAGAAAAGTGCATTTTTTAAAGCAAAACGCAAAGAGAAACTCCGAATCCGATTTGACGTTCAAGACTCCAGGGTCTCTGAGCAGTCTCCAGAAGACCATCACCAAGACCCTCAAGAGTATACCTCGTGGAAGGACGTTCCTTCACCTGGGTTGATTATAGGAAGACACAGGTCATTTCAAGTACCAAAATCGTTCTTTCCTTCGAGAAGGACACATCAAAATACCAACAAATCATCTGCTCCTGTCACCCCTGTTTTACTATCTTCACCTTCGTTTTGTGTAGGCAGTCATCATCATAAAGTAGACCATCTTCGTAAATTCAAGGACCCTTCTCCCCCATCTTCGTCCACAGGTAGACGAGGATTCTACAAACTAAAACCGAGTAATAAACCTAGCCCTCCGGATCACATTATAAATAGCAGTGTTGACAGTGGAATAAGTTTAGGAAATCCTTCAACCAGCAGTCTCCTTCATCACAATCCCAAACTCAATATTCTCAGTCCTTCTTCTCACTTCCTCTCGTCAGAACCAACCCTGGTGACCAAGAAACCCAAAAGGAGTCTTAAAAAGCTCTTAACAAAAAGTCGATCTTTCGTGTTGTCTTCTTCATCTTCTTCACGAGATCGAGATCAAAACGACCAACCTCCACCACAACTACTTCCACTGCAGCCACCACAGCTACCACCTCCGTCTCATCTTAATTCCTTCAGTCGTGCTGAATTAGTTGCGAAATATCATTCGAATAATCATCTCGAAAAATACCACTACAGTAATCAAGGAACTTCACGAATTCCACTGTCTCCTTGTTCATCAATCTCTCTACCGAGACCTGCCCACAACTCCTTCCGAGTTGTTCCTCGATCTGCTCAAGAAATTATTTGCAGACCTACCTCATCGTCTGCCACAGGCAACGCTAACAGTCCCCACAGTTGCTGCAACAGTCCGTCTACTAATACTATTAATAATAATAACTGCTGCTCAAGTCTGTGTCAATTTCCCCCAGCTCCAATTCCAGTCCTTGTGAATCCCCATACTTGCTGTCCATCCCATGGAACAACCCCCTTTTCTCCTTGTGAAGAGTGTAAACTCCTAAATGTGTGTAACACACTTAGCCTATGTAGAAGCTGTGGAGGAACGGTAGAACCAGAAGATAACAATAATGAGAATTCCAAGCGTAATCACTCACTCCAAAAGTCTCCATCATGGATAAGCCCAGGAAGAATTAGTAACTCATCTACTATGCCTCAGCCACTTAAGAAAGCTAAGAGCACTTCCAACACTTATTTCTACGGGAAATATTCCCAAATTCCACTAGACCCCAACTCCAGTGTACAGCAGCAGTCTTCGTCATCCCTTCTTGACCCTCAGAAAAATCATGGGGACTTCTTAAGTCTTAATTTGAGCTTAAATCGACTATACGCACATCATAAGGAAGGCTACGAGTCTTCTTACATTCGGGCTGAAGAGCCTGCACAACAAGACCAACCTCAACTTCCGGTTCCTCTCGACAAGGACAAGTCCACGTCCAAAAAGGGATTTCTTCAAAGAGGAAATAAGAACAAGAAATCTTCCTCACAAGAAATGGCTTTGAACAGAATGAATGAATTGGTTCATCATGAACAAGAACCTGTTGAGAGTAGTTGTGGTGGTGGCACAAACAATGATGGCACTAATGGTAGCATTGGCAATGGTACTAATAATTCTACTGAATCCTACCACTCTTACTATGATTACTGCCGGATTCCTCGTCCAAAGTTGAAGTTTGTTGTGCCAACTCATTCCTACGGAGTCTCTGTCTCAGCCAACACCAACGCTATTAATAATAGCAACAGTATTGCCCACGATTTCGGAATACCAGGAGGAATTTCGTCATTAAAGGCTGGACGAAAGAAGCAAGAAAGTATGCAAGATCTCAGAGGATTCTCCGAAGTCTCTTTGTCTTCAGACGGAAACGACGATATCGCTTATGGAAGTGGCAGTGGCAGTGGTGGAGGTGAATCTTCCTCATCCAGATTTCAATCTCAGATTCGTCATCATTCTAGTGATGACACTCTTTCAGAGTTTGAAAGAGAACAGGAACAAATCATCATGAGGAGTAAGCATGGTAAGTGAAAGATCCTTGATTATCCGATTTCCTCAAAAAAATCATCCATTAAAATTCCTCCCTGTCTCTGTCTTGTCATTGCTCGTGAAAAAGTGAAATTTTTGGGTGTCATTTTCTCGTTCAAATAATTATTGTCATTCCTTCATCCTAAACAGTCTTGTCACTCTTCTAAAGACACTCACAGTTTGACGTGACATCCCTAAAATTATTTTTCTACTATCTTCCCTATAAAGGCACGTGCTAGCTCTTAAAAAGTTTTGACAGTCTTTGTGTGTCTCCTCTAATAGTCTCACTTAAGTCAACTCATCTGAGTTTCAAGTGACGACGATGATGTTTATTTCATACTTCGTGATGCGTGAGCACTCAAAACACTTTTAAATTCTTCTTCTTACTCTAACACAAAAGAAACCTAATTCCTAGTGAATTACTATACAATATTTAATTGAAATCCAAGCACTGTACTTTAAATACTGTCCGACTGGTACACACAGTAAATGCACACCGTAACCTATTAGAAAACATCCAAGTATTTCAAATCGTGTAATCATCGCATTAAACTGTGTGAAATGATTGACATTCTCCCCCATTAATTGAAAGTAATGGGGAGCAAGTAATCAATTAACTTGTGAAAGTACCAAGATTGCTCTTTTCTTATGAGATTTTTATATTTCATTTTCATAATAAGTGACTCCTACAAAAATTCATGCAAAAACTTGCAGAGTCAACAGTCAAAAGTGTATCGTCAGAGGCGAGGTGTAAATAAACACTAACTAGTGTAAAATTAAAGAAGAAAAGCAGGTGTGTGTGCAACAAGAACAACACGCAAGATTTCCAAGAAAGATACTAAATTGTGTAAATTCTTCTTTAACGAAGTGTGATTAGATTATCTTCATGCAGATTCATGGTCTTAGATGATCTTCTTCATCTCTTTCCCATTCACCATCAAACATTTCACTTTTTCTTTCAAAGAATCAGGTCAATTTTGGTAGAATAGAAATATGGACCATGGGGATACCCATCGAAGTGTAAAATTGCATAACACACACATGAATCACTTCAACCACAAAGCCAATCTGTGTGTAAGGACAAAACACGAGCGACTGACTTAACCGACTACCTTCGCGTCTCCCATCCATAATATTATACTCTCTTCAGTCTTGACACTTCCAACTTCATCATCGCAGACCAGATTTATCAACCAGAACGAACGAAAGGGAGATTTGCCTGTAAAATCTTCCTCACAACACAACAACTCGCAATTTGTAATGCTCAACATCTTAACAAAACCATTATCACATTCCAAAATCTAATGGCATGAATCAGGCCTTTTCCTTATTCGATTTATCAACCCAGTCTTACCAAAAAAATATCTTTTAAGGCAAAAGCTTCATAGCTTCTTCACTCAAATGAAAGCGAAGCAATTTTTTCATTATGTAGTTCTCTAGTCAGAACACAGAAAGGAAGAATCACTCAATTGAATTACATAAATATTATGATTCGCCTTAAGCACTAAACCTCTTAATTCTTAATACAAGCTATTTACTCACAAAAAAGTGAAACTGTTTATTTGGCAGGTGCTCTTATCTTTCAATCATCAATCAAATTGCAATCTTACATTATCTCAATCACGGAATGTTCTCTCAATGAGTTTAACACAAAATTCTGTGAGAAAATTAAACCAAATCATCCTTCGATAAACCAGTTAGTTAAGAAGTTAAGATGTAATAATAACAAACCATCTCATCATCCATCACAACCAATTTGATTCACTTTTAAAACTTTAAAAGTCTCCTTCACTAACTTCAAACTTGCTGCATGAAAAACGCGTTGCTTTTAAAAAGCGTGAAAATTAGTCTCATCCGGTTTCTCTATTCAAATATTTTACCGTCCCTCTTGAAACTTCCCAAGTCAAGTCCTACGTCCTACAGTCCTACGTTCTACAGTCCTACGTCCTACAGTCCCAAGCCTTAAGCACATTTAAAATTGAAAACAAATAGCAATAACCTCAATTAATGTGCGTGACAAAAACTAAGCACGCTAAATAAAGACAACTATGACATCACATGAGCCAAATGAAATCTCTTATCTGTTTGCTTCTACGATTAGCAAGATTTAAACACACATTTCAATGCAAGTGTCACGTTTAATGCCAATTTTATTACACTGTTAATTACTTTTCATGAAATTGATTACTCCGTTTGCAAGTCATCTATTTTCAGTTCCACCGTTGATCTCAGCATTCTCAACTTACACTTTACACGGTGTCGTCGTTCTTCGCTCATGAACCGTACACAATTATGACACATTTACGCTTTTGTATTCGAGACATTCAAGAAACGGTTTCATTCGTACAAGGGCGAAACAATCATTATTTCGTTTCACTAAGTCCTTTAGTTACCTTACGTAATAAGACTTAAAGACTACCTCAGATTGCAAACTGCAACACACAAAAAGCATTGCAAAGGGCGAATTCAAAGAACTGTGAACTCGTAGTTAAAAGTTAAAAGTAGAAATAAAGTAAAAACTACACACAAGCGGTTTCATTTTGTAATTTTGTTCCATTTCTTGACTCACATGTGTAATAGTGTAATATAGGAAAAATACTCAGCACAATCAGCACAACAGAGAAGCATTAGGGAATTACGGAATATTTCTGCATGCTGCAGCAGCATGAAAGATTTATCATCACACTCGCACGTGAGTGTAGACTCAGCCACCCTGTTGTTTCAGACTTAATGAATTTTTCTGTGTTCTTTCAAACGTGCAGTCATTTCCTTAAATTCGTAATCATAATTACGTTTACGTAAAAACCTAACACACTATGTGTGTGTCTACTTTCCTGAGCCTTGCACCAAATCCTCGTAAAATTTAGGTCTCCTAGATCTGCACTCCTTCAAAATATTATTATTACTTTTGTCTACTCGTCTACTACAGCAATTTTTGGCATGACTTCTCAAATGGTCTACAAAACAACAATAAACTCTGTAGTTAGCAGACACTCAGTTTGACCAGCATTCTCACGCTTACTCAACTTCATCCTTAATTTCATCTCAGTCTGCAGGCAATTTGCAAGTAAATAGGAAACTCATAACTCACGAAAAAGCAGTTCAAGAGTCTCTCAAGAATATTTATTTCGATTCCTACTAAAGATACACGTGAAGCCAACAAACTACGATGCTACGAATATAACAACCTGACATCTTTAATGGCAGTATTAAGTCCATCAAACATTCGCAAATGGTTTCAAGCTCACCAAACTACGCGAACTATATAACAAGCTTTAATGTTCGAACACATTCTCATCATTATGTTATTTACTTCGAGCTCTAGGAATAGTTTAACGATGTCTGGTGAGGAAATCTCAACCAGTAAAATATTATTAGTCTGCCAGGCTGTAGCAGCAGGCAGTGTGCACTCTTCTAATAATTGATTGATTGCGTGATGAGACCAGATGCCAAGCATTAGCCAGTAATGAATTACATAAATCTCATGGAAATCGTGATGAAGAGCACAGCAACTGCCAAACTGTCAAGATCATCCCCAAATTCCCAATCACTGATGAGTACATATCTAAGTTCATATTTATTTAATGTATTTTTCGTAATCATCAGGAATTTTTATGTCCTACACTCTCTCTGCATCGAATGTATTCCTGTGCTCTGCAATATTTGACACACTCACCAACACATACGCAATTCTAATACATCATCGCGACACCCTTTGACCTTACGAAGCAAAGCAATATATCCTCACCAAAAAATGCTGATGAAATCCCTCGATATTCAATGTTTTATGTGTCACATTCACTAGTTTGGTATTATTTTTCATATTATTTACACAAGCACATGTGAAAACAAGTGTGTGTGGGTGCATGCAAGTAATTCAAAACCTCATCATCGCCATCGCCGTAGTACTATTAATAATATTTCCACATCTCTGAATTCAATGAATCTACAGCACGTGGTGTGAATTACTAATTTATTACCAACATATAATGTGGATGAATGCTTTGACATTGAATCTAAGTAAGTACTTAGTGGTATAATGCTCACAGTCACACCGTAATACACAAGCTCATTAATAATTAGCTACACAGCATTTTACCTCTCAATCACATCTCTGGGTTTCCTTTGATTAAGATTAATATCTGTGAATTCTGATTATTTATACGCGATCCCCTGCGTAATTTCAAGTTCTTTCAAAGTTCAAAGGAACTATAATCTTGTTTGCTCATTAAATGGACGGAAGATTTATATCATCTTTGAGAATCAGCCGATGATTTCCACCAGCATCAACAACACATCATCATCCATGTGCACACTCTCTATCAATCCAATTATTATGAAAGATTGGTTATTCAACCGATGGTATTCTAAACGTTATATGAAAGATGTTAATAATACACTCGTAAAGTTACAACATTTAAATGTTTTCATTACGTAGAAAGTGATACTGCAGCTACGTGAGGGTAACGCTTAATGAACATCACGATCTCTCTTCCATACATACGCGTAAAAAACTACCAGTTATTTGATGAGACAACATCGACGCCTTGTGAAAGATGCACTTCTTGAATTACTCTGAAAGGGAATATTAAATGTCTCGTATTTCTTGGGAAGCAACAAGCAACGCTCTTTTAACGCTGCTCTGCAATCATTAAATCTTTGTCGCATCATAATCTTCTCCTAATTGGAGAAATCATCAGAGACACTTTTCTTAATTACTATAACACTCAAAGCGCGTAGTTAAAGGAGAATAATTATGTCTTCTGATGTCACGATTTCGCAGTAGTCAAGTTGTACACGGAAGGAATTGTAGTGTTTTGTTTCCGCCTTGTTTTAAAGCCAGTCTTAATAAAGGTTTATATCTCACCCAAAAATGTTCGCTTTTAATTACCCTTTCATAATTATGCTTACATGCATGTCCAGCTTCAAAAAGTCCATAACTAATGCTAAATTATTTCCTCAACAGATGAACGTTCCCACTACTCATCTCAAGTAGACCGAATTCATTCATGTGAAGAGAACTCTCTCGCCTTAGCCACATCTTCCTTGGACCAATTTCCTACTGACTACACAGCCCTTTATACTTGTGATAAAGGAATTGTCTCGAAAGGTTAACTATCCGTCATAAACCTGATTAGTCATTAACCTCTGTAAACTAACCATAAATCCTCACTTTTTAGGAAGTTCTCGTCGACTTCTCAGCTTCAAGAAATCCTACCTGCCGTCACTTCTGTCCCCTAAATACGCCTCCAAGAAAGAAAGTGGAGAACACCTAGAATTCCTTAAATCCCTGCCTCTATTCAGAAAACTCAGCAACGGATTCCTACACAAACTCACAGATCACATATCCGAGGTAATACAGAACAATATCCACTAGTACATAACAATATAATAACTAGACCTCGCTATCCTCAACTCTATTCATTCATTCGTCTACAATTTGTCAGTAATTAGACACACATAATTACAAACTTCCTATGAAAAATACTCTGATTAACTATACTCACGTAGTGTGCAATAACCCCACGGAAATTAAGGATTTATGTCTCTATTTCTTGCATAAAAACTAGGCCAGCTACCAATGTGGAGAGTACATTATGCGCCAAGGAAGTAGGGGCGACGGATTCTTCATCTTAATATCAGGATTGGTAAGTCTCTCCAACACTCGCATTTATTATATTGTAGTGTGGGAACTTCTTCTTCCCTACCAAATAACATACAAACTTTTGTATCTTAAAGAAACACAAACCATTTAAGTTGTTTTCAGTGTACAATGTACAATCCTCTTTTTAACGTTGAACGTGATGAGGTGGGATAGCATTAAACACTCACCGTGCTAAATCATCAATGACTAATCTTTTGCACTGCTTTTTGTACTTTTTAACCTACGTGAGCGTCCTGCAACTTCTTCTACCAACCCTGCCAACCTTTTCCTTCCTTATCCTATTTATAAAATTGCTATAAGCTCCTATTCAACAATTCAACAGCTCATTTCCTCCCTTTTAAAATTAACCCTCTTTTCTTTCAACTTATTAATGTACACTCGTGCTCCTACCCTACAGCCCTATACTTACATTACATATCGTCTTGTTTCCTCGTGTATGTACAGCAAATCTAATGTCATCAACAATAGACACATTAATAAGAAGAATAATGATAATTTCAATTTCATTAGGGCACAAGTAAGTAGTTTGCTAATAAAATCGTATCTTATTTAGGCTAAGGTTACCTTCCTGTCTAATAATCACAATGGGGACGAGATTTATCTGAGAACTCTTCATCCGGGCGATTCCTTTGGGGAGAAATCATTGCAAGGGTCAGTATACTTACTTACTTTGCACGTACTATTATAATATCACGTTTGTAAATGTTAAAATGTAAACACCACCACGTACAACTTTACTTGTATTTTCACAAGCACTCATACTTAAGTAGTCGGCTCGTTTTAACTTCAAATTTTCCAAATAAAATAAATGCTTTATTGCTTCCTAACTCCATTATTATTTCATAGGGATAAGATTAACATGATGAATGTCGTCGCAAATGATGAATTCGTTTCGTGCCTCATCATTTCCGAAGAAGGATTTGACCAACTTATGGGCAAAAGTGGAGAGTTCAGGCAAAGGTTTAGTGAAAAAGTTCCCAGAAGATTGATGTAAGTCGTTCTCCCATAAATTATTTAAAGCCATTTAACTACATATTTCTCAATTGTACCATAACATGTCAATCACCATTACAAATTGCATGCCCGCATTTGTGCCAAGGAGTCTTTAATATGAAAATACAATTCATTTATTCCAAACAGAGACAAAGAATTCGAAAGAATAGAGTTGGAAGATTTACGCCTCATATCTACACTGGGAATCGGAGGATTTGGTCGAGTTGAACTAGTCACGTTAGCTGCAGATACAAACCGATCGTTTGCATTGAAACAAATGAAGAAATGCCAAGTAATAAAAAATCTATGAATCTCTTCGAGGAACTTTCATGAATTACAGATTCATTCTAATTTAATTCTTCCCCTTCTATTTCTCCAGATTGTTGCGACACGGCAAGTCGAACATATCAAATCAGAGAAGGCAATTCTTCTCGAAACCAACTGTGATTTTATTACAAAGCTTTATAAGACTTATAAAGACCCCAAGTATTTATACATGCTAATGGAATGCTGTCTCGGAGGAGAGTTGTGGACGATTCTCAGGGACAAAGGCCATTTCGACGACAATACTGCCAGGTACTTTTGCTTTACTCTGATATTCATCTTTATTCTCATCGTATTGTGTCAGATATGATAATGTCACGTGTGTCAATCAATTCATCCATTTCCTCTCAGGTTTTACGTTGGATGTGTTCTCGAAGCTCTCAAGTACCTTCACAGTAGGAATATCATTTACAGAGATTTAAAACCAGAAAACTTACTTTTAGATGCTAAAGGTTACCTCAAACTTGTTGATTTTGGATTTGCCAAGAAACTTGAGGTACTTCCAACTTTTTAAAAGATGAAGTTGTGAATAACAAATTTATTTTAGCATTTTTCACTTAAAATATTAACGCATGTTCTACTTTGCCATTCCAATCTTCCAGGGGAGTAAAACGTGGACCTTCTGTGGAACACCAGAATACGTCGCCCCAGAAATTATTTTAAATAAGGGTCACGACATTACTGCTGATTATTGGTCTCTCGGTGTTTTAATGTATGAGCTACTCACAGGAACTCCTCCTTTTGTTGGTAAGCTGCTTTATCTTTTAAATTCTTACCATTACCCTACAAACTCAATTGGCTTGTAATTAATCCGATCGTTATTAATCAGGTGGAGACCCTATGCGAACCTATAAACTCATTTTAAAGGGAATCGACTTTATCAATTTCCCTGAGACTGTGGGCAAAAACGCTTATAACCTAATTCGTAAATTGTGTCGGGAGAATCCTCAAGACCGTCTGGGGGCTCAGAGGGGCGGATTAAGTGATATCAAAAAGCACAAGTAAATTACTTTTAATTTTCTTAGATTAACTCGGATATAATAAACAATATAAAAGCCACGAACCTACATAATTGTGGTTAATTTCAGATGGTTTGACGGACTTGATTGGCAAGGAGTCCGCACAAAAAGCATGACACCACCGATAATCCCGTGCGTCCGAGGTCCTCACGACTGCAGTAATTTCGACGAATACCCACCAGACAGAAGTGGAACCCCACCGGATGACCTCACTGGATGGGATTGGGACTTTTAACGTTTTAAACTCCCCTGCTTTCTCTTCACTTTCCTTATAAATTTATATTTGCTACAAGCTTGTCTTAATAGTCTTTAAAGTATCTGTGATTGTCGTGGGTATGAAGTGATAAGTATTTTAGCACCGAACTGCTCTTAATTATGAACGAAAACGAGAAAACAAGTTGTATTTACATGAATTGTTAGTAAAATAAAATGATTCATTTTTGCTGAATTGGTCCCACATTTGCGTAGTCCATCAGATTTTGGAAATGAACACACTCGCAAAAATTGTCACAAGAAATTGAAGAAACATATTTATCTTTCGTTGATTACTTTATCTTGAGTCATGCTTTACCATTCTGTTTGACAGTTAAAAACGTGCACTCAAAATGCAACTACAAATTGCAGGCTAATGCTAAATTCAGTCCTTTCCAACTACAATTTACGACGTTAATTTACGGCCATCACGGAATTCTTGCGGATGTCTTCCCGCATCGGAGGAATCTTAGTATTTTTTCCATCAATTAGAATTCCACCCAACGATTTGTGGCTCTAAAAATACCACCAAAGGTTCTGAAGCCAATTTTACCCTTTTAGATTAAAACTAATCTCGATTGAAACTCACATTCAAAGTGTCGTATTCTTTCTTCGTCTCAGTTGTCTCTTCTTCATCATCTTCAAATTGTATCCACCTGGACAGCCTTTCTTTGCCAAGCAGTTTGACCCACATTGAAACCATCAGTGGAGTCATGTATCTCGTTTTAACTGGAGTTGGTTCCGTTTTCCTCAGCATATTTACAATTATACTAAAAATGAATCCTAAAACGACTGTCCCGACAATTGGAATAGCTGGCTGCCACAAATACGACATCGTATAAATGTTGTCTGCACCATCCAGTTCCACATCTTTCCATGCTGTATTCTTTCGAAACAACGTCTCATTAAAAAATGTATCAGTTTCATTTTCGTAACACCCATCTGTTCTAAGAGACAGCTTTTGACTGGGAAGCCTCTTGTCATTCCCAGCAAGAATAGACCCGACTCCCACAAACAAAGTCATAACGAGGGACACCATTACTCCAAGAACTGAACCCTGTGATTTATCACATGATAAATTCATGAGAGTGTAGGAATTTTTACAATTTGGGATAAAGAATCACTCTTAATCCTGCTTGAAGTTAATCTATGGCATTATTTACCAGAGCATTCGTCCAAGGAAAGAACATTCCTAAAGTAAACATTCCAACGATTGGACCAATGAATATTCCGTGAAGCACTGAAACAAACTAAAAATTCACACGCATCGAATTATAAACTGAGCGAACGGAAGTTAATTAATAGAGACGGTTTTATGATAGACTCGTTGAATTAAAAAAAATGTTTGTCTTACTGGAAGGATATTTCCAACAGCAGCTACAACAAAAATGCAACAAAACGATACAAGTCCACCCACAAGTGAAATAATTTTCGAAATATATCCCAGCCTGATATCTGACAATCCAGGTTTGAAAGGCTTTACGAAATCTTCCACAATGATCGCAGGAAGTGCATTTAATGAACTTGACACAGAACTGGCGAAAAAAGGAGATAAATTGCTTGCATCAGAATCATAAAAAGTCTTGTCTTTCTTGAAGACCATCTCAATCATTAACTTTCACCTTAAACTACCACAGGTGAGTCCAGCCACCAACAACCCGGGTAAACAGGGGTAATCACCAAGAACATCCATCACAAACAATGGGAGCAATTGATCTGACGAGCTAACAACCTGCGAAACCCCATAAAAATAATTCTCCGTAATGTCATGCGTCTTTCTCAATTGTCAATGTAAGTTGTT
>JAQGAC010000856.1:0-18219 GCA_034696585.1 Isotomurus maculatus
ATAATGAGACAATTAAGAACTCTTGACTTTCAAGATCAAAGTTGTACTCCAGCAACTGTCTTTCCTTTGTGGGAACTCGCGTCAACTCCGAGGTTCACAACAGTGCTGAAGCCTCCGTTTGGTTCAAGCTTCCACCGTGAAGAATTCCTTGCGCAAGTTTTGCTCACTCTTCAGCACCGAAGGGGCTTGGAAGACGTAGACAAGGTGAACTACACTCACGTCGACCTCACCGCATTGTCACATTGCACTTCAGCGTCGCCGAACACCAACTACATTCACCAGTTCTTGGACGAGTGTCGCAACAACTTCGTGCAAATCCTCAACGTTCCGCCCATTTTCCTTGTTGAATACATCAGATATATTTACAGAGCTCAAATCATCCACACAGCGCAAGACATTGTCGAGTCGTTTTTGGGTTGGCACTGGGCCCTCAAAGAATTCCGGAGCACAACTCTCAGGTAACAATCAGGTTCCATCATTCTTCCATCGAAGATGAAGAGTTCGTTTAATTTCATTGCTGCGCTTCTTTCAGAGAGCTACGAATTCCCTCGACTAGCCGTCCTGACACGATGAGTCGATTGCCGGATACTTGTGACATGGCCGAGACGTATTTAATTCCCAACTTGGATCTTCTCCATGTCACGTTTGACACTGAATTCGCCTCAATTGATGACGTGACTTGGTGCATTGATCTCATTCGTGCGCTTCACTTAGGACCTGTGGTCATGTAATGAGCCTTTCACTTTTAGTTTCGACTTCCACAGAGACCAGTTTCATTTGTGACTTATGACTAACTTGTCAATGTTTTTGTCGCAGGCCGCACAGTCGGGCTCGCATTCAGTCAAATGGAAGCAGCGTATCCAATTTGGCAGTGAACTTTCTGTTCGATAATCAGAACAAAATGTCGCTGACTCCTCCGGGTGTGATCTGCCCTTCGTCCTTGACTCTCCACTACCCGAACGTAAGGATCCTGAAGATCAGTGGATGGGAAGCCGATGACTCAAAATGGATTAAACTGTGGAGAGGCCTTCGTTTGTTAGAGGAAGTCCACATTGAGAACTGCACTAACCTCTCCGACAACGGCTTCATTAACGAGTCTTCAAGATATGCACCTGTCTTCCTCAAATTCAGTGAGTCTTACTTCCATCCCATCAACTTTTCAGCCAATTTAATGAGTGTGTTTGTGTGCAGGGAATCTTAAGAAGATGACTCTGGTCTTGAACAACATGTTGTTGGTCACTGATCGTCTGTTTAAAACTGTCATTGCGCACCTCCCTCTCGAGGAATTCCACCTGCACACTAAGAAAACAAAGAATCTTTCCGCGAGGAATGTAAGTCGAGTAGAAAATCCTTAAAGTAAATTCTAACTGCAATTGACTTATTGTTGTTTATCCGTTTCATTGACAGTTGAGTCGACAAGCAGTGGAGGCTTTGGCGTCTGGTCCCTTTGGACTCTCTGTGAAGAAGTTTCCTTTTGACACGTTCGTCCTCAACGGCACAACTTCTGCAGAGCATCGGAACTTGAAGAGTCTCTTTCCCAACGCGCATTTCTAATTACTCAGTTGGAGTTGATGAATTCCTAGCTACCCTTATCACAGTGCCTGATTGGATTATTAATTAATAAGTGACTTAGTTCCTTTACTTTTACATTAGTCAATCTGATCAATCAATTATTCGTACAAGTAGTCAATAGCTAAGGTTAAGATGAATGAGTTTTTGGAGCGGTAGATACAATGAGTTGGCACACATATCAATTAGATAAAGATTAACTATCTATGTAGTGAGAATAAGACGACAAGAAAACCAAATTAAGGAACGGATAACCTTAATGCAGATGCAGAAAAGAAATGTCAGATATAATTGATACAATTATAAATTACTCGTATTGCAACATTGCAAACAATAATGTTCAGAAATTGTTAGAATTAAGGACGGTTTTAAATAAATTGGAATCGTGGAATTCAGAGCAGAGGAGTGCGTGATTATTTTATAAAAGGACAAATAAACAAGTTAGGCTGGAAGTATGGCGTCAGTAAATATCCACAGGGTTCATGTTTATTTTCAAGCATAAAAACAATGTGAGGTGGCCAATTAACGTTTCGTAACGAACGAATTGTCTCATGAAATATTTAACAAGGAGAAATGGGTAACACTCGAGGTACGTAATGTTGATATGCATCAATGAATTGCAAACTAGGGGATAAATCTGGTGGACTTGAGATTCCGTACTGAATCAGTACTTAAGGTCACGTGATGTAGGGAGGGGGAGGTTCCTGACTGAGAACTGAGATGGACATTTGGTCAGGGGCAGAAGGGTGGGGACTCCAAACTAAAGAGTTTCTGCTTTGTAGTGACACTGCTGAAGACATTCTGCTTGAGTTGCCTGGAGTATTGGACCTCGAAATGACAACGTGAGTCTTTACTCTGTCGACTATTCCTCTGGTTCTGTCGTATCCGGTGTATCTGACAGAACTGAGGGCATCTCCTGGGGGAGGAGGGTCTGGGACTTCAACAGCCAGTTCCCGAATCCCCTCCACAATTGTCTTCGTTTCTGACGAGAATTTGAGTTGACTGTCTGTGAGTTTATTGAGAGCTGATTTCACAACGACCAGCTTCACTGCCTCTTGTTCTCTTGAGACTTCGCATGCTGGAAGTTATGAATTAAAATAATAAAACTTAAATAATTCATGCTTGTTAACCTATTTGCAAATTGTAGCAGCAACTGACCTTCCATATGAGTTCTCTCTGCTGTTCTCTCAGCTTCTGCAAGTTTCGTTTGCAAAGCTGTGAAGTCTCCAAATCGTCGCGGGTCACTCTCCGTTTGCATTCGGTTTTGAACTCTCAAAACCTACGTGAGGAGAAGGACGAAAGGAGATGTTAAATTGATGATTAACCTCAGGAATAATAATGTGTCCACATTGCGTACCTCTCTTCTCAATTTAATTCTTTTGTTTTCAGCGTCATGGAGTTTCTTCTGGACTGCGTCACACCTCCGTTCCCCTTCCAAAATGAGAGTCATTTCCTTCTTGAGAGCCTTGAAAGCATATGCTAATTGGGTCATGGCTGCAGTGTACAAACTTGTGAGTTCTGAGGCACACGAACAAACGTCGCTGAGTGCCCGATTTTCTGTGGAAGCCCATGCAGCCATGTCATTAAATAGAATTTTCTGTGCGGACGCTGCGGCCTTTAAAGCTGACTGGGCTTCTTGGGCTTGCCAAATTAGGACGTGGAGAAGACCGTGGGATTTTGTCATCGATCGGAGACAAGCTCCTCGTCTTAAGAGAAATTTACTTGGTGAAGAGAACAACTTTATTTGAGGTTTGAGCGATTACCTTCTCATGCTTATTCCAACGCTGGTTTTATTCTCCATTTTGTGTTGTGCTGCTGGCTGTGTGTTAGAATTTGTGCTGGAAAGGTTGAACGTGAAGACGACGCTTCATAAGTCTTTTGGGGAGAGATGAGGGTTACCGTAAGGCTTCGGTGATAACTCGACCTCGTCTCCAAATATCACAGAGAGAGCGTCACAGGTTCCTGAGACTTGAAGAGCAGACACTGCAGCAGTAAACTTGAAACAACTCGACTCGTCTTGCTAGACTTTTCTTCTGGCTGGAAATATTTTTTAAGAGATTTAGGTGACAGGTTTAACAAACACTAATGGATATTAATTAAATCGTGACGTATAGTGCACATGCATTGGATTTGCCGACTCTCCTCAGCGTATGACACTGCTGAGGTTTATCTACTGAGAAGACCTTTCGTGGTCGTCACTATTAAAAATACTCCCAGTTGGTTCAGCTGTGATCAGACTCTCCTCCAGTCTACATTTGAAATTGATTAATTGTGGGTATCCTATTTTTATTGTTTCAATTCTTAGTGAAGGACTGCTGGGTGAAGGGCGAAGGGTGAAGTTTTAGACCGTAATGTGACTTAATTTTATAGAATAGAATTTTAAAATTTACCTTGTTTCAAAGGAAGAGAGGAGATTTTGTGCACACACACCGTCCCGGTTTCTGAATTTAGAAGTCGTGGAACTGTCTCGGGACTTGCCGATCTGAAGTTCTTCGAGTTAGGGAAATCCTCTGAGAGAGACTCTCGTACACTTCGTTAGGTTGTCTTGTAACCTCAAAATAAAAATAAGAAGTCCTGTGGTGTTGAGTCTCTGTGGAATACGGGAGTCCGGGAAATGAAGAGCGAGTTAGTTAGTAAGTCTGAAATGTAGACGAGCGTTCTTGTTGGCACAAAGCCTGATGAACTAAATGTAGGTGAGTTGTGAGTAAAAAGGAACTGTTGATTTGACGGTATTTGGAAGGAGTAGAAATAAGTCACAAAATTGTATGAATTTCTGGAGGATGAGGAACGTTGTGGTTGTTGCTGAAGGAGAAGAAATGACTCACGTTTGGTAAGTTAGATTTGCAGCAGAGAAGAAGAACACAAGGGTTATTATTGATGTGATGAAGTACTCGAGTATTATTCTCCTGTGGAGATGCAGTTACAATCAACTGACGATGATCTCATAGACGACACAGTCAACAGTGTGTGTGTATCGTAGTTGTTATGTCTATGTGGCTTTCTTGGTTTATAATGCTGAGCACATCTAATCTCGAAATTCAGCTAACTGTGAACTGTGAACTGTGTGTTCGACGACGTCGACGAGCTTCTTCTGTGATGTCCAATAATGCAGCTTTAAATTATTCGAGTAATTTATGTTATGGCTAAATGTGTAACCAAAACAGGCGTCTCTCAACAAGAATAGATGGGAGATTTTTATTCTGTTTGCACATTGCAATAACAGTCTTGTACTTTTTATAGGTTCTTAAAGTTGGTTAACACTTGGTACACTTGCTATTTACACACAAGACACAAGTTCGAGATGGAAGTATTAGAGGGATTAGAATACACATGGACTGACTACTGACTCCTTTTTGTGCCCAATCAAAGCTCCTTTACTTCTGCTGTATTAAGAAGGGGTAGTTGTTGTGTGATGATGGCTTCTTTCCCCAATACTAAAAGCATGGGGACTCCGGATGAACCGTTGGATTTACTCTAAAGCTCTCAACAACCCTCTTCTTCCATGCAGAACACTTCAAAGGTTGAAGGCTAAGGTGTTTATGGTCTACTAAGGCATCGCATTTTGACTCGTAATTAGTAGAATATTAATTATGTCTCCTAATAAAGTCGCCAGTGTACAGACAGCATAATGATGCGGGAAGCCATGAATGAAATTAAACACACATGGAATTCGACTGGAGACAATGCTGAAGCTATAAGATTTCAGGGAGATTGGTTCTCATGGCATTCCTCAGGCTGCGTACGTGTCTGGGCTTAACAGCTTAACTGTCGTTGGTTTCATCTTTCTGGAAGAATTAATGGGATGCATGAAAAGTATAAAAAATCTGGGGATGTTTGTGAGAGAGACAGTTACACACGTTGTAACGACTCTGCGGGTTTCTCCTTGGAAAGGGAAAGTAGTTTGCTTCAGAATACTTCAGACTGAAGAGGTAAAGGAAATTTTGAGTTTCCGGTGGGATTTGTTTGCTTGTGGGGCGGTGGATGAGAGGCTTTTTATGCGGTAGTCACACATGCATTGTCGAAGAAAGTTGAGAAATGAATGTGTACTAATGGAGAGAAAGATGGGATCGTTAATTTTGATGATGCATTCTGTGTTGCGTGGGAATAATGGGGAATGGAGTTGCTTGCTGCTACTTCTACATTCGTCAAGTTGCGTTATGCTTCAGTTGTTAGTGGGGAAGTGGCTGTGGTTTGTGACAAATGGCTTACTCTCAGTTTAGATTATGAATCTCACATGAATAACAATTTTTCCTGAAATCTGACACAACAAGGATCTCTGACGGATAATCTCAGAGTGTAATGAATACGTGATGTATTGTGCAATTAGGCACGTTCTTTTAAGATTAATTCAATTCCCGACAAGCCACATAATCTTCTCCATGTGGATTGCTTAGCCTTAATGATACGTAAGAAGATATCCGCTCTCAGTTGAAAAACAACTTTATTTTCGAAAACATGATTCTATAGAATATCGCAACCTTTCTAGGTTCACAGCGTAGAAACATTAATCTGTAACAATTGAAAAACGGATGATACTATGTAAGAACACGCCAGTGCCTGTTGCAATTTATGATTGAACTAATTAATTTAAGATGGGAAAGGCTATATAGGCTACCATAGGAAGAATCAAGACTGTATGGAGGTGAGTATATGAATGATTTAGATGAGGGAAGGTTAGACTTTAAGAAAGAACACTTTGGAATGATCTGAAGAAAGTGTGCGATCTCAATTAGGAAGAAACTGTTCTTGAAGGAAATGAATGAAGGAATAGTGTGTGAATGACATCCAACTATTATTGTATGTTGGATGCGACCCCGTGGGAGATCAAAGGAGATGTTGGGTAAATTTACAAGATGCGGCTTGGAGTAAGACAAGGACTAAGTTTGAACCGCAATTGGGTTGTTGCTGGTGAAGGAGTTGTTGGTACGGAGAAAGGAATGGATTCTTCCGTCGGACCTAATCAGTGAGATGAAGCAATTAGTAACGGGAAGTACTCGTGACTGATGCATTGTTTTTGTCTTGTTGTGTAAGTCTGAAGGGTGAAAGCTCCCATCCATCGAGGAGACTCTCCAGTCGGAAGTGGCAGAGGAAGTAGGGAAAGTTGGATGTGTGTGAATTTCTTCTTCTTCTGGTCACATGCCTTCTACTTCTGTGAGGACCCTGAGGATTTCCTTGCTTCTTATTCCGCTGATCCGTATGGCTGTGTGTAGGAACTGTAGTAGCAGGTTGTAGAGATGTGTTCGATGGTAGCGTGTAGTGCTACCCGGGAGATGAGTGTATATAAGGAAAGAGTGCCCGGTAAGGGTTCTTTTTTTACAGGACTATATGTGATTGTTGCTTAGCAGATGGGAAAAGGGAGACGGAAAGGGGAGGAGGGTGAGTCGGGTATTTTGAGGGCCGAAAATGCCCGAAGTTGGCTCACGCAGGGGTTTTGGTCTTTTGAAAAACCCATCCATGAAATCAGTCGAGATTGGAATTCACCCAGGTTAGGGTGCAAAGTAAAGGTGACTCCGGCCTTTCTCTCGTCTTTTAGTGCTACTCACACATATAAAAGACACAACAACTCTGTCTCTCTCATATGTTGTTGGTGTGGAGTGTCAGTCAATCAGTCTATACAAACTGTCTGTGGTGGACCGTGTCAATTTCCCTTCGCTTCACTTGCTTCCTCGGACGGATCTCTTAATTTGACGCTTGTGAATTCACAGATTGGGAATTAGGTGTGAGAGACTAGAAATTACACGGAGTGATTGCCAAGGAGTGTGTGTCCATCATTCCAGACTCGAATATGACGAGATAGAAAAAGAGAGAGAGGATTTTTTCGTCTTGCCATCATCTAATTGAGCATGAGGAGTCTTCTATCCATATCATGTGAATGTGAACTCATCTGAATGACCAGATAGGAGATTATACACACGGCTACTTTTTTCCCATCTTTCTCGTACAATCCCAGTTGTCTTCTACACCCACAGAGCAAAAAACGAAATAAACCAGAAGTAGCGTAATAATATCTGAGGAGAGTTCCAGTCCTGTAAAAGTCTCGGGAATATTGTTATAGAGATCCATTATCACTATATACTAGAGGAAAGGTCTCTCCTATCATCTCTCACGCTTTATAAAACCTATATACACACACTGCTACACGGATGGAGAAGGCTCTCTAAGTTGATCCCAAATAGGCAGAGATCATGTGTTCAAGTCCACTTTAAAATCCTCCATCATCATCACACAACCTACGTGAATTTTTACATCTCTCCGATTCTTTTGCATCTTCTACAAGATCTTCTTTTAACTTTGCAGTAAGTGAAGAAGAAGCAAAAGACTTTTTAATACCGTTCATTATTAATCGTGATCCTTGCTTGTGGTCATCTTTGGAGTCTCCAGTCTGCTCGGCTAGTTTGAGACTGCCATTTGGTCTTGGATGCACGGATAATTCGGTGTCTGCGAGTGGAAAGCTATCTATGCGAGTTTTATTGTGGCTTTAAGAGTTTGTGAATCGTTGGAAAAGGATTTACGAAGGATTGTGGAGTTTCCATGAAATGAGAAAAGTGAATGGAGAAAAAACAAAGTAAAAAGTGAAAGAAACAAAAGTAATTCGGATACATAGTGAAGATCAGAGTGATTTGAATTGACTCAGTGTGGTCGCGTGCTCGTGGAGTGACAGAGACAAAACAACTCAGGAAGACATTGCCATTGCATAATAATAAGCATATGTGACAATATAATAACAATAACGGAGAGACGAGTTTTTGTGCAAGTCTTCTGCTGCTACTACCACTGCTGCTTCAAAGGAAAAACCTATGAATGCAAACGCAAGTCTTCATTGGAAATTATGATGTTGTACTTCAGTGACTGCACTATTTTAATTTGAACGTCAAAGACTGCATAATAACTAACAGACAAGGTTGTGATGAACACACTTTTCCACGGTTTTCTGCCCTCGTTGACTCCGCGTTACGTGGTTTTGTTTTAATGCCATGAAATAAGTACGAACGCGTAAAACAGAGTTGAATTTCCTGTGAGCGAATTAATTAACGGGGAACGGAGAGTATAATAAGCAAGAGAGTGTAAATGCAAAGTTGGAATTATAGTGTCGTTATTACTCGTAATATTTGATGTGGAAACCTCACATGAACAAGCAGAGCTACCTTTTGTAGAGACGATATTTATTCGAATTGGTTGCCACACACAGCAGCGACAAACGAACTTGGAAATGAGTAATCCCATGATTTAGAATGGGAAATGTATGGCACACTAACTCATCGAAATTGATGTGGACATTCCAGACAGGGAAATATTATTATTATTGTTATAGTTGGATTTAAGTGTTTCTTGTCACACACACTTTTACGAGAAAGTTGCGATAGAATTTTGGGCTCTGCCTGCCTGTGTGTTGAGTGAAGAAAGTTGACATTTCTTTTTAAAAGTGACGTGGGATCAATACTGCTGCTGTGAGAATACATTAAATTCCTCCGGCTTTTAGTAGTGAATGCCTGTCACCGATAAGCCATTTGTATCAATAATAAAAAGTTTCTTTTTCAAAGACGACTGCACATCTTTCGTGTATGAAGGAAGAAACGTCCGTAGTCTGTAGCAAAGTACATGCAGTCAACTGGGTTCCTTCTGGATGGATGGATTTGTGTGCACACACTGTAGCTACGTGTTTGTCACTGTCGTTGTGACTTTGACAGAAGAGTTTTTCAAAAGTCTCAAAGTGTGAGACTTTCTTCGGAGACTTGAGACTAATTCGTGTGGAACAAGAGTACAAGCAGAAGTATATACATATAAATATATACCTATATTATACGACGTGTGTGTAGTCTGCGAAAGAGAAAGCATCTCATCTCCAGTTGCACCTGTACTGCTCCAAAATTCCCAGGAATTTAAAGTTTCCGGAGAAAAGACACACACGGGGAATAGCAATTGAGTGCTAACAACAGAGAGTTACAAGTTACACGTGAAGGATCAAGTTAATCTTGGACTGTGCAAACTTGTGGAAATAATGGGAATTGTGGCATGACTTGTCTTCATTAAATGATAATAGTTTGATTGGTTTCCTACTTGCTATCGATCTTTCTTAAACTCAGTCTCTGCCAACGTCTTAGGAGACTCCTACAACGGAAGAGTTGTCACAAGGTATGTTAAAAATAAACGTGACTTGCGAAAACACAGGCGAAAAGAAAAGAACTCATTAAAAATTGACCTCAGAAGTGACAAAGACGTGTCAGGAAGACAGTGTACAGTTTAAAACTGCATTGCTTATCATATAATCACATTAAGGTCGTGAATAGAGAACGACCCGAGGTACGAGAAGTGGTAAGGAGTTATTTAAGAAAGGCGTAGACGTAGGGACTTGATAAAGGAATAATTGAAAGACTTTTAGTTGGAGGGGAGAAGATTAGAGGGTTGATAATTATTCGTGAAATTCTTTTTAAACTTCCTGAGTGACAGTTCGAGTTGAGCGGTGAGTGAAAGTAGTTTTTTTGTTATCGGAGTGGGGATCAGAAATATCGTGCATTTTTATAGTGAAGCATTTGAGCATTAAAGCTTGAGAAAAGGAGGTGGTGGAAGTGGTCATCAAAAATTCTAGATTGTCGATTGGTGAGGCACGAGAAAGTAAAAATTGGTGCTCACACCGAAGGAAGGAGCTTTAGAAAGTAAAATAGCCATTAATAGAGGAAGTTAAGAACACGCAAAGGGGTTTTAGTCAGTAAACATACACACACACACATTCAATAGTAACACAATACTGTTGGACGTTGGAGACTTACTTGAAGGAGAGCAATATGCAATTAAGTTTCATTAGAGACTGACAGGAGAGGACAGATATACTTTTACTTGGAATCCCCAATTATGATTATTAGAAAAGAGCAACTCGAGGACTGGGGAGAGTCACATTTCTTTTCTGCCACTTTTTGCAATACAACTCACCAAGTCGAATCTTGTTCGTGTGAGGAAGGCCTTAGTCATAAGTCACAATGAGTTCCTGTTTCTTCCAGAAAGTAGCCAGCACTCTCAAATAACTCTTGGCTTTTTGGCGAATTTTATCGGAGAGAAGAAACGTGAGCGACAAGGAAGAAGAAACCTGGAGCAAGGACGACATTGACGCCCGTTCAGGACTCTCTTTGGACTGGACAGTTTGAAAAAGTCGCTGTGGAAGAGTGACGCTTGTGTGTCATCTGAACTTTGGAATCTGTGACTAACTAGAAATCTAAGACGTTGTTAAAAGACATTTGGAATCACTGCCACACACACCGTTTTTGAAGGATATAATGAAGTAAGGGAGACAGTGAAACGTGGAAAGAGAAGAAAGTTACTTTGATTTGAAGGTGGTTTTGTAACGTCCTTGTCAGTGCTAATGGGGCTAATGGCGTTATACTTCGGACTTCTTTTGTTGCTTCTTTACGTTTTCGAGTCGCTTCAGGAATCCGGTTGCTCACGTCTTCCGGATATCTACTGGAATGCTTCCAATCCAATGTAAGTTGAGAGTTTCAATTTTTACTGCGATTTTTTAATGCAAATAGTTCAGCTTTCAGTTTGTGTGCGGCTTGCAAAGCAATCTTACGCAATAAATATTCTTTCTCGGGCAATAATGTATTTACACAGGGTATTAAATAATGCGCATCGTTCTTATGGGATCAAAAAACTGGTGAAAGTGAGAGAATGTGAAAGTAGTTGGAGCGAAATATGCAAAGTGATTCTTATGACCTGCTTGAGGAATCTGCTTTCTCTACTTTCTGTGCGGAAGTGGAAATGAAGATTGGGAAATATTGTGTAATAATAATGATACCCTGCAAGTGGGATATTACACACCACTAAATGTTCTCGGCTATCAAATTCTCGTTTGAATTTGTTGTTGGCTGAGTGAGTGTTGCCGTGTAAAGATTGTAAAGGGTAATGTTACACGAGAGAAAGCAGAAGCTGCTTTACATTTCGGATGACACGATGTGTACCAGGTTGAAAGTTGCATTCTGTTTTCCATACAGTAGCGTCACCCACAGGCAGGATGACTTTTGGGGCATTCGTCTTTCGCCTCGTGTGTGTCCTGCTTCGTGGAACACAACCGAGTTTCCCTTGTGAATTCTTAAGTGATTTTGCAGAGAAATTTTCCGGAGAAAGTAGATGTTTCGCAGAACATTGTGTATTACTGTGGAGTGTGGAAGCCTGCAACGATGAGCGTGCATTAGTATGTGTGTGTGTTGTGTGTGTATCATTCGTGGATGTTTCAAAGGTCGAGAAGTTTGTTGTAAGAAGACGTGTAGGAGTCTTTATAAAGAATGTCTATCGTGAATATATCTGTTTAATCCAAAAGCTATTTTCTTGTATGTGTGAATTCACCGATGTTACTTCTGACTTTGTGTGTTCTTCTTGTGTGTAGTGATCTGGTAGGACTTGTAGGTTGGTGGCTTAAGCAAACAGAAAAGGCTTTTACTTGTGAGAAGTGGAAAAATGTGTGATGTTCAGGTTGTGTAACGAGGATTTCCCATTCTCGAACTCTTTTCGTATGCATCGAGGAAAAACAGAGAGTGGTTGGTGGTGAGTAGCTCACTTGGAGGAAAAAGCTAAGAATACGGCTTAATAATAATATCTCCAACGTACATAATGTGACTTTCCAACGACGTGTTCTTATTCCCAACTCCCTCGTACTTGAAATGGCAATGACTTGAAAAAACTCAGAGTGCGTTTTCCTTTCGGCTGTTTTAATGACGGAGCAGATACGGCAAAAAACACAAAATGCATTATTTGTTAGTTTAAAAGTGTCGTTTTTATATTGAAATCTGAGTGTGCATACGACTCCTCATTTGTTGAAAGTTTAAGAACAGAGCACAGAGAGCATTACACAGAAGAGTCGGGGTTGTTGGATACATTTGCATGTGTTCTATTTGAATTTTGAGTAAGACATTGAACAAGACCATTAAAGAAAGTGCATTAAATTTTCCCAGAAGTTGGTTTTTTCTTATTCCTTGAGAGATCAAATCTCTTTACTTTTAAGGATGAGAAGAATTCCTTTTCTTGTGTGCTAAATTAAATGAATGAATTTGAAGAAGAAGACTTTTTGGTTTATTATAGAAAGCGACTGGGTGAATGAGGTTGAGTTCACAGTGTGTGTGTGTGTGTGTGTCTGTTCGTCCTCAGTTTCATTTCAATATTCAAGTATCATTAATCACAAACGAAGAGGTTTGGAGTCATGATAAAGGAGGAAATAAAAAATACCGTTCTGCGCGACTGAAACTTTTAGCTTTAGCCAGCAGTGCAGTGTGTAGTTTCATTTGCAGCTTAAGGAGGCTGTAGTGAGGAGACTTACTTAGATTGGACTTCATTTAGTTAGTTTGGCTTGGCATATAAAATTGGTGAAGCTTGTATGAAGTGTATGTGAAAGGCAAGAGGATTCCCAGCTAGTACCCGCATTTCCTAACTTTATTCGGGAGATTATTGATTACGAGTTTTAAGACTGCGAGAGAGTTTTTTGGATGGTGGCGTTGATGATGACGATGGTGATTTCTCTTGGGTAAAAAACCTAAAAATTGGAGATGGAAGGAAGGCTTGAATTAGCAAGAGAAAAGAATCATTTCAGTTTAATGCTGATTTGCAATTCGGTGAATGGATGGATGGTTTCAATTGAGGGTATCGTTTTTCGTATTCTCCTGCTGGTGTCATGGATCATCCCTCCTCACTCGTGTCCAATGAATCTGTTGAATTCTGAATGATTCCTCGAGAATAAAGGTTTAATGCTGCACTGCAGATTTATTTGTTGATTAAGTATAGACGAAGGATTCATGGGAAAGAAAGATTAAGTGAAAGTTTGTTTGCATTCGTCATGTCTGGTGGGTGGTGGATTGAAGAAAGAAGTGTGTGATAGATCGGGGAAGTAAACCTTATATACGATAGAGAGGTGTGAAGGACTTAATGAAGAATGACCAAGTAAGTAAATCTTGTAGTCGTATAAGTTTAAGTGGTGGGAGTCTTGTGTACGAGAGTACAGTTTGAGTGGAAGAGGAAAGGCGAAGGAACATTATGAGGAAAGTCGTGGTTGGTGGTGGTCGCCTACGGTAGTTAAATAATGAAGAGCTCTTCTTCCGAGTTTGACGATCTCAGGAATTTATTGAAGTATAAGGAATTACACGATTGACTTGGCGAACGAGGGAGGATTTTATGTGTGTGTTTTGTGTGTGTGTGTGTGCGTGTGTGACTTGTCTGCAGAAATTAAAAGGACTCAAGAGAGAGAATTAGTGAGGAGAAAGCTTACAATTAATTTGGAGGAAGACGGAAGAAGAGGTGGAGGGTTTGATTTTTGGTTGAGGATTGGGAAACAAAGTGTAAAGAGTGGAAGTCGTGTGGACTTTTAGAGTAGAAAGGAAAGATGATAAAATGGAGATATGGGAAAAAGTGAATTCATGCTCACGTTGCTTTCTCCTTGAGAGTGAGTGAGTCACCCGGGTATTATGACAAGTATTCGTGGTGGAGAATTAGAAGTGCCCAGCAGAACCGAAGCTTCTTCTTCATAGAACGACGAACCCTTTTGTTTTAAGTCAGAGGAGCGTAATTGCGAACCTCGGGAATGATTAGAACAATGGATGGAATAAGAGCCTCTTCATTTCACCCAACCATTCCTTCCTCTCATTATTATTGTTATCATTTCCTCCCTCCACAGCACCGTATCAAATATCACGACCACTCTTCCCTATAGCCACACTTTTAACTCTCCCGTACACTTTTCTATAGACGCATCATTATTTCTCTCTCTCTTTCTCTCTCATCATCAAGAAAGACTCCAATACGTATAAGAAGGGAGACCAAGCACACGTGAACACACAAATGCAACCAACAATCGCCAACTGAAATCTTCTTTTGTTTCTAGAAATGATGTGTGTGTGTGTGAGAGAGAGTACATTTCTTGAGAGGTTCATCATCATCAGCAGAGTCCCTTGCAATATTACTACTATGTCTCTTTTTGTGTTGTGAAAGTTCTGCTGGTCTCTCCTTGAGATTTGAGAGCTCGAGATTTCGTGGAAATAAAACTCTCTTCACATATGAGGAATAATTAATCCCTTGAAAAATATGAACAAAAGGTGAAAGTTCTGACATTACTTAGGAATATGAGTTCTTTAAACAAAGGGGAGACACACACACACACACACACATGTACTATATACGTACATGTGGGTGTGTGTGAGATTGTCTGGGATATTTCCCTAATGCATGATGCATGTCAGGATTTCCTTGAGTGGGCTTTAAGAGGAATCATTTGTCTCAGCTTTCGTTTTTTGAATTTCTCTCTTGGTGGAGAAGTTGAGTGAGTTATAATGAAAGTACATCCTCCGTTTCTACTTGTGTTGATGATGCTGGAGGGGAGTTTACATTCAGCCATTTATAATGTACTCTTATGGAGATTAAAAGTTGAAGGTAGGAGGACATGAGGATGTTTTTAATCTGGTTGATTGCTGGGGACTGGGAGGTCAGGAGAAAGTCGGATGAGGGATGCACGTGAGGAAGGTGAGTTCAGGTATGAGTGGGACAGAAGAATGTGTGTTTACAGGGAAGCGACGGTGGTTGGTGGATTGTCCAGTAATGCGGAAAGGTTAGTGGAATAAGATGGAGAAAAAGGGATTGTGAAGTGGAACTAGGGAAATAAAAGTTACTTTTAGGTGGCACTAGATGTTTTTTGGAAGTGCCCAGGAGTGACATTTATCGAAGAACCCCTCCCATTCTGTTCTTAAATTATGCAGGCAAATACTTCGTTCTTCTTTGGTGTCTATGCAGACTGCTGAGTGTGGTGAGATGAGTAGCACGGCTGGAAGGAAGGAACTATTTGTACGGAGAAAGAGTCACAGCATTTCACTTACACGCAAAAGTGCAAGTCAAATTGTTTACTATGGAAGGCGAAAATGTCACTTCTTTTCAGAGACAAAAGGTTGAGTGAATTTAATGCATGTTTGAGCATCAGGAATTTTGCCCAAGCTTTCTTCTTCTTGTTATGCATTGTGTGCCTGTGCACATGTGGTTGGCTGCCCGTATATCTGCCTCCACGTCCCCATATGCAGTAAGTGCGTTACAATTTGCTTCTTCGTTCACACGCAGGCTGAGAAGGAGGAATAAAAAATTGAATTTCAACTCTCACTCTTTCTCAGCAATAAAAACACTTTGAAAACATTATATTTTACACACTAAGTGAGGCTTCCGTATGGGAAGAATATATATGCATAGACAGACTGGAGTTTGGAAGTAAAAGAGTGTGTATAGGGTTGTAGATAGAGGTTCGTGAAGAGTGGGGATATATGTACATTTGTAGGTACACTTGAGAGCACAATAAAAACGGAGAAGAAAAAGTTAATAATACAGGGAAACGATTCTTTTGATATATGTGGGCCTTCGTCTTAAAGAATATTCAAATGACTTGATCTCTTGAATGAAATTCACGAGGCTGGTGGTTCATTTCTGCAAAGCTTTCTCGGTGAAGGTAGTTTTTGGTATATGGGTGTGTGGCGTATACTTTATGGTAGTACATTTTGCATACATAGTTGATGGGGCATATAGACCATATAGGGTGTGTGGAAGAAGATATTGAGTTCATTCGCAAAAATAAGGTCTGCTACGGAAGAGCACGGATACGCTACATGGGTTGGCATTTGACTAAAAAGACGGTTGTGGATTCCGAAGAAACACAGCCGCTGCTGCTGCTGCTGCTGCTGCTTTTGGTTGGGTCTCTGGGAAGATACGTTCCTCGTGTACTTTAGGAGATTCGGAGAAAGTTGAGAATAAGAGTGGGACGTGTAAGCTATTGCCATTCTAAGACTCATGAGGTGAAATGGAGTTCTTTGCTTTCCATTCCATCTCCTTACATAATAATTTGGCCTTTTTACCGACTTCTTCTCCGCTTAGCTTGTGTTCGAATGTCAAGGGAGACTTACATTAAGAATGAAGGTTCTTTCACTGTCCTACCTGCCTACTGATGAATCTCTTCAAGTAACTTTCGATTGCATTTTTAAGATGGAGTGGAAGTGGTTCCTTTTAAGCGAGTGTTAGATGCACCTTCGAACTCAACAATGCAGCTGTGGATGAAGGTATAGTTTTTACTGCAGGCAGGTACTAGGTACTATTAGGTATGGGTAGACAGGTACAACCAGCCACGCAGTAAAGAAAGAGATAAACCATTCTCAGGCCTGAGGTGATACTAGTTGCACTTGGTTTTGGAGGGTTGGACGTTGGGCAAACGGTTTTTTCATACGAAGAAATGTGTGTCTACTGAGTTTGTAATGTTTGGCACAAGATTGACCCCATGAAACTGACTGTTACGGAGGTTACAACATTTGGACAGCCCTGTGACAAAAATGAGAGCCTGTTTGGTATTAATTTCAAGTCTGGATGATTCCCTCATTTAGATTTTAGAATTTTAGGAAGAAAGGCAAAGAAATTAAAAGTCGGTTGTTGCTGTGAAAGTTTGAGATGAAGCGAAATGTATTGAGTGCTTACCGTATATCATAATGATGATGATATGAACCTTATTTGGGAAGTTTTTCCACAGCGGAGTGTTTAAAATATGGAAATTTAATTACGAATTATGGAGAGGGAAGAGAGTAAAGAAGACTTAAGTAGTTTTATATTAGACAAAGTTTTGGGCTGGAAAACTCCTTTTAGGCTGAAGGAAGAGTTTATTTAAAGTTGAAGAACCAACTGCTGCTGCTTCTGCTGTTAGAGAAACAACTATTGACTGTGGGGAAGAAGTAGACGTAAGTTTCTTGAGACACTTTACGTTTATAATAAGATAGAAAGGGTCTCCTTGTCTTTTTCTTATTCGATCATCGTCGAGCTGTTCTTCTCGTATTTCGTATGTGACCATGTCGTTTAGTGGAAGTGATGAAGGATGAAGCACAGCTTTCTTCTACAGTTTTTAGCATCTTTCGTGTAGGAGTAGTTTCTCCAAAAAAGACAAACTATGGCAGAGTGGGTTTTATCTTTGGGGAGTGGGGAGGATGGAAAGTTTCTGAACGGGATGAGAGTAGGAGAATTGGATTGAGATTATTGCAAGAGATCTGGTGCACTGGGTGCTGCTGGTGATCAGACTGGAACTTTTATTTTATGGAGTTCAGAGTTAAGGACAAAAAAGGAGATTTCAATGGGATTTGTATTAATCTTGTTCTCTGTCACTAGAAGACGTAACTTTCATGATCACCATCATTGCATTCTGTACAGATCTGCACCAACTGTAATATGAGACTTTCTCCACTCTATAAAACTTCTACATGTTATATAGATTTACTCTAACAAGCTCACAATATTACTTCCCGGTTTTAGTGCATTTCAGCTTATTATTCCTTAGATTGGTTAGCAAAGTTGTAAATATTTGAAGACTTACCTATGCTTATTTATTATAATATATAGTAATAGTGCATATTTAAAAAAAACTACAAATGAATCCCATGTTATGGTATGCTGTTTGTATAATCTTGTGGAATTAGGTGTACGACCACATTTTCCTATTACTCCTGCATAACTCAAGTGAATTCCAATTGAAAGAAATGAATGTAGAGATGAATAAGTCGGGATTAGTTGAATTTATTTGTATCTAAATGAACCTGTCTTATAGTGGAAGAAAACTTAGCGGCTTTTTAAAGTAAAAGTGAAGTCATCTAAGAGGAAAGGAATGAATAAAAG
>JAQGAC010000857.1:0-18213 GCA_034696585.1 Isotomurus maculatus
AGACTCTTTATAGTCATTTCCAAGTAACACGCAACGAAGCCATCATTACCGATTTTACACGTTCTGCAACTGAGTTCTCTAGGGAGCAATTTGCGTAGGAAGGATGCTTTCTCCTAAGCTATTTCCGGATGCTTACGAAATGTGAAATGGGTCTCCTCTCAATCATGAGAGCGTGTGTTTGTATATGTGAGTAGATTCTATTACATCAGAGGATATGTCGTTGTAAGAATGAACACACACTGCCACACAAGGAGATATGGCGAAATGGATGTTAATTTTATTCAATCCTGTGTAATTTGAGGAGAAAGCATAAATTACACGGGTGATGTTATTGTTAGTGGAACGAGAGAGAGACAGACGACTTCAGACGAGGGAAGGATCGATGGAGTGTCTTAATAGTGGATTTACAGATATGCCCAGTAAGTAATCCTCTCGTGTGTGAAGTGGAAGGAAAGAGAGAAGTAGCATTGTAGCATTAGTCGATGTGGACGAAAATAGTTTTTACGATTTTTGCGTCAACAGAGGCTGTTTCGGTTGGTTAGCTGAATGACGTGAAAGTAGGGGAAAGAATGAAGAAACAAATCCTCTCTTAATCCTTTCTCGTTTTGGACTTCACAAGGAGCTTTTCAAGTGAGTCTCGACCTGCTTACAAAGGAACCTTTAATGAGACTTTCACATCGTACTGCCATCGTCAAGTCCCTTCACGAGAAAGCAGAGAGGTGCAATCACTCCGAAATTACTGCCAAAGGCTAAACATTACCACATGTGGTCCCTTACTCTCTCCCTACCATCTGTCTCGCTTATAAACAAATTCACTCAACTTAACTCCAATGTTTACATGTGCTTCATACCCAACACTTCAATTTGTATGTTCATTCCTACTGCAAATGATCTCAGGACACAAGACGGATTAAGAGAGTCCAAACACATACAGAGTAGACTCTCATCCGTTCCTACTTAAATACACACTGCACTGCAGTGGAAATAATTCGCTGCAAGCAGCTCTAGTCTGAGTCTCGGGGAACCTCTGCCTCTAAGGAGATCTGCTCTCTAAGTCCGGAGTATTTACTCACAGGCTTGAAACTAAAACTGTGATGAAAGTCAGGTATCATTTATAGACGATGGAGAAAGCTGACAATGTAATAAACCATTAATGACATGAAATTGAAGTAAAGCTTCTAGGGATCCTTGCTAGTGCAAAATTAAGGTTATTCTTGTCTCTTGTCTCCGCAATTTTACCTACTTAACAGGATTTACTTGTCTATGAGTAAATCGGGTGTACAATGTACAGCGTAAATACATCCTTCCTCTAAATGCCTTTACAGTAGTCTGCGTAGTCTTGAGTCTGTATCCTTCAACACTGAACCCAACGGCACTTGAAGCCAACAAGACTTTTTGAGCATTTACATCGTATGAGGTTTTATTACACAATCAAGTGTCAACTCTTCACCATGCACACTTGGCAAGAATCTTCTACCGACTTTACAACGCTTTGTTAGGTTATCTTTCTCCCAATCTGCTCACATTCGCGAGAAAGTGCAAAGCAAGGCAGTAGGCAGTGAGCATGAGAGAGATAACGAGATAAGGCACATTTCTACTTCTCTCCAAGGTTTTCGGCCTAACATCACTAGATCTCTAAGGCTTAATATTGTATGCAAACAACTACAAGACTCTATTGTTATACGGCAATCGTGCAAGAAGGGCCTCCGAACAGTCTGAGCGCTACCGTGTTGACTAAAAACATATTTTAAAACTGCCTTTCTGTAAAAATACACTTTAACTTTCTAAGTCACCCCCCTATTAGTGCGAATCTGATGGAAATCATCTCTGACAGATGTACAATAACGAGGAAAATTAACACAAATATGAAAAGAGTTGAAAACCGATAACGATCTTTTTGTAAAATTCAGCAATGGTAATGGGCTTTTCTTTCTTCGTTTCTATTTTATACTATATTTCTTCTCATACATTCTGACAGTGAAGTATATTCGCATTTCATTGTTCGCTCCGCTAGCAAAACACCACCAACCAAGATAAGGTTTTCATTTACTCGTCTCCCTATTTCCCTTATTGATGAACTGTCATCACAATAAAGGAGCGAGGAAGAAGCCTCAAGCAATTGTACGTGTATCTCCTCCTTCCTCTAAACGAAGTGTACAGAATGTCAAGAACATTTCTCATTCAATTCAAAATCCTGTGTATTCATATTCCTTTCTTCACAATTTGAGAAAGCGCTGATACAAAATGTGTAAAAGTGATGAATCGGTATGATGACAATTGACAATTCAACGCAAATGAAAAGCCAATCATAGTAAAGTAATTGCTTTCCCCTTCAATAACTTCAAAAGTAGAGTATTAAGAATTCATACCGTAGCTCTTTATGCAATGAACTTACACGACCTTTTGAAAGCAATAATAATTATTATTGTTTACCGCGATTCCTGACGATCCGATGAAGTAATGTAGAGTTTGTGTAACATCTGCCGCATGGATGTCATTGTGATAAGGATTCTTCAGCTTAGTGTAGCCAGCCTCGACAGCACTGAGGTAAGTCTCGAGTTTCTCCAGATTGATGCGAAATCGGCTCACAAGGCCATAGCGGCTGAAGAGTTCTTTGGCAACGTATTTCATAGAGTGGCCACCGGATTTGTCTTGAAGTTTGAAGATGTCAAAGTGCCAGTTGTTAATTTCCTATAGAAGCAGAAACTTCATAATTAGATTCACGTCTCAATCTGTCAAGTAATCTTCACAGACAAGGGAAATGGAAGAAGACTAGGCAGACAACCTCCTTCTTTCTTATCTCATGCATTTTGCACGAACGAAAGATACTCCTATTTTATCTACTACTCTATCTCTCTGAATGAGAAAGTTTTCATATTCAAATTGAAATCCAATACGGTTGAATCATTTCCAAGCGAAAGAAGGCTTAGTGGAATGATTGTTGTTGGGTAAATTGCATTCGGCTGTACGGGGGAAAGAGGGATGAGGGAACTAAATACATTTATGGCCACATTGAACTTCCACATTTCCTTCCACTAACTATGATGTAAGACTTTCTACTTGAATCAGTGAAAGCGATTACCAATAAGATGGAAAATCAATGAGAGAGAAAAGAAAGTTCTCCAACCAACTCCCACTGCTCACAAGCACCTCCAGTTTCCTTTATTAGACTTGGGAAATTGGGCATAAATTACACGCCTCGCCTACTCTGTCAGGAACTGTTACGGTTGGATAGCGTGTGACAACCGAATCTCTCTTTCGCTTACCACAAAAAAACTTCTTATTTCGGATTACCCAGACATTTAATTCAGTTCCATTCCAGAATTAAATACTAGCTAAGTACGTAACCTACCTGCGACTATTTCTGTCCTCCTCTTTCTTCATTCTCCTCATGCACAGCTAACGTCATTATACTGTTTTCGGTAAAAACATCTATAATTTCTTAAAGAATCATGAAGCTGGAAGCTCTAGTGCACAAAGTAAGACCGAGAAATATGTTGTCCTCTTGCTGCTACAGTATTTTTCTCATTGCATAAAGCCCAAGTTTAAGTATAAACGCAAATCTCACTCACTGCTACCTTTGCCATTTGCAAACATGACTCTGTACAGTGAAAGATACGAAATAAGTTACAACGAGTTTATCAAATTGATATGCTTTCTTCCTTTTCTCCGATTTTCTCCACATGACTTGTTATTCTCCGGAAGCAGATCGAATGCTTGTGTATATTTGCTTATTCTCCGCTCGTTCACCTTAACAAGGGGAATTGCAGACGAGAAGCTGCGATTCTTCATTAGCCATTGCCATCAGCAATACTAAGGAAAAAGCACCTGAATGTTCTGATCTATACTTTTCTTATTAAAGTTCTAGCCAATTTCCCCAGAGAGCCAATTTGGGATCTGTTTTCTTCCTCATCCTGTCGACACTGTTTACGGATCATATTTCTCGTTGCCACAGGCCAAGGAAATGATTCCCTTTGGATTCAGCAAGTTCGAAAGAAAATACACTCAACACGGCCTATGTTTTTCTTTCTCACACTCTTCCACTTCATAAATCGACTCTTCACTGCACTGCCAAAAAGCAGGTGGATAAAAGGATTTAGAAGGAGTAATGTGTATTTACCAGCATTAACACAACAATCCATGCATACCAACGCCCTTACACTTCTTCGGGTACAATAACAATCCCGAGTAAAAGTCAAAGTAGTTTATAATACGGATATGAGGCTGAGTCACTTCTGCTCCAAGAGAGCAGAAAAGTAAAAGAGTGTTCATGCATAAACAAGTGCAGATGAGTTACACTCCCCACCCACCAACGACCAACACGACTTATATGATGATTTGCCACTTCCCTTTAGTTGCCGATTAAAGGAAAGTCTGCATGGGGAAAATGCTCATGGATTCATAAGGCAGTTGATATGTTTGATGGCTTTAACATACCTTGAGCAGTTGCTGGACATCAGCAGGAATTTCTAAAGCTGTGGAGGAGAGCTGTCTGTAAAATCGGTCAACAAACAAACCCACACGGATTGCATTCGCCACGGAGCGGAATCTGGAAAATTAAAAGTGCAAAAAGTCAAAAATAAACTTAGTTGACTTTCCTACACTGATTTCTGGTATTGCAAGGAAATCCGAAACGCTGGTGTAGTTCTCTTGTTACTACATCCTTGATTACATTTGCTAGCAAACTCGGTAAACTCACTCATCCAACTAAGCAGGGAGAGAGTTAATTAGATTTTTACTTCGTCATTCATACTCCATCGAGAGGAACGAGCGAATGAGGGCACACACTGACTGGGATGTGAGATATTCCGAGAATACTAGTGGAAATCACTTCTCTTCTCGACTTTTATATCAGTCGAGTTGACGCAGCGCTTACAGAAAATGTTCCACGGCCCAGTGGATGATTAATAACAAAGTAATCTCTTGTTACTCAAGATAAAATCTGGGGCATTTCGGAAACAAGCAATACCAGTGGTACTTTCCTACTAAATTATTCAACTATTTTGGCCAGAACTTAATCCCTCAGGAGTCGAGTTTTTTGGCCCACTTCATTTCTCCTAGATTGGTACGTTTGAATTTGCATAAGGGAATGATTAACAGGCAGTTGAAAACTACTCACCGAGGTCTTGGCTCAGTCCTGGGTTTGCTTACAACACTCTTGGTGAAAGTTGCTGCAAGCCACTTCCTCACTTCTTCGGGAATCACCTCCTCATCAACCTCGGATAGTTCATTATCTGACTCTTCTTTTCTGTAGGGTCCAAATACATTTCGGTTTAATCACTTTTCTTTACTCTTCTTCAGGAAGGATATAAACTTTCTTCTACACAATTACGGCATGCAAGCGGTACACACAGAAGCAACGAGAGAACATGAAGATCACCACACTCAATATTGTATAGAGCGAGTACACTCCACTATTCCCGCATGAATACTGTGTAGCGTACGTCGTACTGTATTGCTACTGATTGCTAGCAAGTGAAAGATGCTCCAATTGCTCCTTCATGATTAATAGTATTACAGCATGGGATAAACATCTCAAGGAAAACGGTTATGTTCTAATTTCTACACAAATTGAGCCGAGTTTGTGTGCGCAAAGCATATAAGATTTAGTTTCCTTGCTGAAGCTTTACAAAAGTTGGACAATTTACCCACACGATACACAAGACATAACATTATAGCCTTAGTATATAAGTGGGTAGTTGTTTAAGTGAGCTTTGCGTAAGAGTAAGCATACTATATTTAGAGTGAAGAAAACAGGATTGTCTTGGATGGTAGAGCAGCTCTTTATTATTGGAATCCAATTAGTTGAAACTGTAAATATCACAGTAAACCTTGTTGTGCGGAGTGCTGCAGAGAGCAGTTTGGTACTTGAGTTTATTCGTTGAAAGCAACCAATAATTCGTACAACTTAACAGGACTTTAGTTTCAGATAAGAACAGAGAAGAACCGGTGAATCGAAAGACTCGAGAGAGAAAGAGAGCGAGAAAGAGCTCAAGTAGTCAGAGAGTACACTCTAGTATGCCAACATGTGGAGAAAGCAAACAGATTAGATATTGATTTCATTATGTTAGATCAGGACAATCGCTTAATGTATCCTTTACTATCAAACATCAGCAATCAATTCGTTTCATCCGTTCCCTTGATATTTGTGTTCTTATGCAAACAATAGGCCACCGCAATCAACTGTAGAGGCTCGTCGCGGTTTAGTTTTCGCAAATGCATCTTCTCCAACTCACAACCTCCTTCCACTATTTTCTATCTGCTTAAGGCGCACACAGAATCCCTCCACTGCTTTAATGCTCTATAATTACTCCACATCCTCAGAATGGGAGACGATTTATTGGACTCCAGGTACGACCACTAAACCCTAATTCCGTTCCACGTGAATAGAAACTATTTGTTACTTACGCCAGCCATTTCCACGAATACCTTACACAGTTCCACTTCTATTGTGGCGTATAAAGTTATATGCGATACAATGATAATGGAAATTTTTCACCTGCTCTCTTTTCCGTTGCGAATCATTTTCGTAGTAGCTATTCAAGCGTTCTACGCACACTTTTAGCTCAACCTGCTGGATTAAGAACTTATGGGAATCGAGGCAACAATATTGTCGTAATAATGTAGGTTTTCATTTCCATATATACTGCTTTGCATAATACACTAAGCTGCTTGGCCGTAAGAGGAAACTTATCCCTATACAACATAGGATTTTGAATACACTATGCTCTGCGACATGTCCCAGACTACTTAAAAACAGTTTTCGCAGATTACTTGAGGTTCCTCGTTTGCTGGGAAAATTGAGAGAATTTTAAATTACAGCTATCAGGCTCCATGCAGATGTATTTCACATGAACGAGCCTATCTAACGAATTAACCCTCAAAGAGCATCGGAGAGTAATTCCAGAATGTATAACGAAGTGTAGATGGGCTGTAAAAACTTTTTCTGCAAGACTCATTCATCACAGTGTGTACGCTGTGATACGTGTTCTTTTCATTCCTGGCAGATCAAGTTTCTGTTTTCAGGAACAACTTTCCACTGAACATTAAATTAGGTATTGTATAAGCACCATTACAGATCTCCGTTATATAAATCCTAACTATGCTTGCATGAATTAAATCAACCATAGCATTTGATTCCAACCTTTCTCTTCTTTCTTCGTTCATACGTTGACGTTATTAGAATCAGCAACTAATTACAGATTACTACAGCTCACGTTAAAATTTAAAATACTAATATTCACAAATCCAATTTAAGAAAGTTGGAAGACCTGTATCCTTTCTGCATGTGCATGCGAGGCTATTAGATTTAGCTTATTGCTGCAATTTCTTTACTAATATTCAGTAATCAGAAACCTGTTGTTATTCATCAAGAATGAAGATAGAAGCGACTACGGGAACTGCGGTAAAAAACAAACCTAGCTTGATGTATTGTTCTGTGTATCTAATTTCTGTTTCTCTGATCTTGAATTATTGCAAAAGCAGCTACATATAAACTTAATTTGTATGGGCTGTCGAGTACTTTAGATGCTTACATTTAAGAGGTATAGCATTGATAACAAGGAACAGCAAATGTTAATTATATAACGAAGTTTATAATGCTTTAGTTTAGTATTGAAAATTAAAGCATTAATTTTATAACAATTCCTTCCTCTCAAAAGGTTTAGTTAGCTTGCTAATCTTTTCTCTTGATGTTTAAAGTCCTATACAAGTCAAAATCAGTCAAACCAGGAATAATTGCTTTGAAAATTTGTTTGACACGCCAACACTACCTAATATTTGGCTTCCTTTGAAGTTACTTCCAATTTTAGCAATTCACTATAATCTTGCTGACAAAAGAAACTCGTTTGACACTTAGTATTAATTACTTGAGACATAAGCTAGCACCATTGCACTTCCATGATACACAATGCCTATTTGTGTTCTAAACGGCTAGAAATTAGTGAGATGCCGAAAAGTGAGCCTACAATATTTTACGGAGTTATTAGTCTACTCTTAGTCATAAACAATGCCGTCGACAGTAAACCTCTACTGTTGCAGGTTTTATCTGACAGTTACCTTCAAAACAAGAGGCCAACATGTACCGTCAGACATATTCATGGATACTCTCCAATACAAATAAAAGGTCACTCAGCAGTCAGCCTCAGAAGTATATTTGCACTTCTTGTAGCTTCAGTCATTTCTGCCAATTTAACTGCTGCTTTTAGAGTATACTGCCACACAAAATAGGAAAAAAGATGCAGAGCTATAAAACAGCAACCATTAAATTGCGAAATACCTCAAAAAGCAGCTCACTTACTGCCACTGCACCGTTACGATTAGCTACAATCTCCATATGAAGTCTGCAGATAAAAAAGAAGTAAACTACAGTTGAAACAGCAGTGAACGAACATTAGCTGTCTTTTGTAGTACAACTTTCGTTTTGTGATACCAGCAGAGCTTTCACTCAGAAAGGATATTACTACTTTCAGAGGATGTGACAATAGTGAGTAGAGAGCTGATTTCTCGGTGGAAATTCAAGAATATATCGCACGTTCACTACAACGAGATCCAAGGCACTTTCATGTGGGAAACAGATGATAATAATAATACTATTAATACTGTGAGAATTGTAACATAGTAATGTGTAGGGATCTACTACAGCGTATTTCACAGCTATAAAGGGTAACTGCTAGAATAGGAACACAAACGAACAACAACTAAATTGTACGAATTATGACTGCTCTCTAATCTTGTCAACTTGTACTCACGTCATTTCTCGATTCAGATCAACACTTCGAAGTTCAAAGCACAAGCTGCAAGTGCAACTCATTACTAATTTGAGAGATACCATTAATTACACAACGGCAAACGCTCGAGCTCAGCAACTCACTTTCACGTGCAACAACCACATACATCAAAGAAAACAAGCAGGAGAAAGCGAAGAGGACTTTCTTCAAGGCACAGCTCATATATTTTGGCCTAGAGAGGTGTAATTAAAATGAGCCATTGGTAATTTAGGGTAATCACATAAGTGGAGGTGGAGCTGAAGGCATTCAATATAATTCTAAAAGGTTTTTATTAAAATAACTACAGAGCACTAAACTCTACTTTTGCTGAAGGGGAGCGTTATTGAATGTAAAATATGTTCAACTACTCACTACTTGTTTCTAAATTGCAAAATACTAACTTTAAAAATGTAGCGTTTAAAATTACACTTTGAGTCAATGTGAAAGTGTAATGCAAAACTAAAATGTAAATGTGATAAAAGAAGATTATTATATACATAAAAGGTGTAAACCTTTTGCCCCCAGGATCAACAACGAGAAGTTGTGTTTCGCTATCATTATCGTTAGTAGTAGTAGTAATTATAATTGGTTTAATTGATGGAGCATCTGACTCCTGTGGTTGTAACTCTGGTGGATGTACTGGTGGTTCTAATGGAAGTGATGGTGGTGGTTGTACAGTTAGAATTGGTAATGGACTGTCAAGATGTGGCAAAATTTCGTTCTCAGTCTCCTCAGATGATGACCTCCTACAAGTTTTGCAGTCAGGCAGCAGCAACACAATTCATTAAGACAGACACATTTATTTTAATTCCAAAGTAAGTATACCCGCAGTTAATACCCATAACCAATAATAAATACATGGAATTTATAATCACAATCATAGAGCTTTTTCTAATACGCTTATTGACAGCGGCTTCAGTTCCAATCATTTTAGACTGATAGTTCATATAATTCATGGGCCAAGTTCATAATGAAAAAGAAAGTCGTGTATGTTAATCCGGTCGGTGTCAAAACCCAAAGGAAAGAAAGACATTATTTAAACACATAATGGAAAGGCAAAATAATTAAATGATACTCTGAACCGCATTCCAGCAACACCAGTTTAACGAGTGAGCAGGCCCGAATGTCAATACTTGAAAGGTATGTGTAATAAACTGAAATACTGGGAGACGAAACGCGCAGAGAATTATGGCAGAGGTTCTGTTGTTCCCAATAATTACTTGAATTATAAATAAGCCATCCCTCACGGAAAAGGACGAATATCGATTCAAATATAGTTTCTCCTGCCGACATCGACCTCCAAGAGCTCTCACAAAATAGTTCAAAAGTTAAAGCCTATAACACAGTTTTTCAATATGCTCTAGCTGCCTGCACTCTATTCCGTAGACTTGTTTGGACTCCATATAAATTGGTTAATAAAATATTATACTCAATGCTGAGTCAAGTCTTTTGCACGCAGGTATTCCCTCACATTTACTTCACTTTTAATATCACAAGCTGACAAGAAAGTCTTTTACTTTCTCTAAGGCAAAAGTTTTACGCTATTCTCCTTCGTAGTTCATCCAAGGACAAGTGAAATCACCATGCTTATTTCACACCTCTCCTACTCATTTTGACTTGTTCAACTCTCAAAGGATTAATTTGTTCTTCTCCTACGATCTTCTACTGCACTATTCTTACCTTCAATCATAATGCATTATTCATAGTGTAAAACATTATACCTCCTAACTTTCTATCTTTGATCTACTGTAGAGAGTTTTACCTGTCATTATTTTCATGCTTTCACTACGTCAGAATCCCTAAAGGTTAATCTATATTTGAATAATAATCCGATACTAACATACTAACATTAAGGAAAGCCATTCGTTTGAGATAATTTTGTATCACTTGTATTTCAATTATTCATTCCCCTGCAAAAAAAATTGGGTATGCTACCTGTGAACCTTGTCATGTATTCAATTTGGCTTATAAAGATTATAAACTAAATTTGAAACTTCCTGGATTATATTAGAAGAATGTATCGAGTTGTCATTATTTCCTCCACAATGATTCATAGTTTGTGAAGTTGAACAACCGACCGTCTTTCGATATGCTGGAATGACCACGATAGATTAAATATTGACCAGAAATTAAAAACAGCCGTTTTTCCATTTAATGATTGGAACCAAGTCCGAATTGATCTTTTGATAGACACGGAGATCACGAGAAAACGTAGAAAACTAACTTGTCAAGTCCAGTATCTCCTTCTTGAATAAGCTGAACCGCATAGTGGATGTTTCTTTTTAATGTCTCCGGTGGTATCGCCTCCAACTGTCCGCTGTCCAACTTATCTAAAATCAACTTCAGCCTCTGCACAACTGATCGATTTGTAATTGAAGTCAGCTCTGCATTCAAGTCTACGGGAGGGTCCTTCTTCCTCAAGATTTTCACTCCATTCGTGGGTTCATCATTGGCAACTATACAACCATACGTGAGTCCATATTATACAGAGTTAAACCAAATAGATAGTATATAGCACCAACGAAGTTTCTGCTCTCAACTCTTCGATCCCTAATGATGCATCGACTTCTAGGAAGATTTTATCGGTGATAAAACTGCTTACCATATTCGTGCAAAGCAAATTCAACTGTGGGATAAAGCACTATACCAAAATGTGGGCAAAACAATTACATTACACGTTCTTGCTTGCATGAAAAAAAAATTGTTCACGCCAAGGTAAATCCATTCGCACGCGTGGCTCTCCGAGGAGCTCGTGCAGGCTGCCATGCATAAAATAATAAGGTCTGTTATCATTAGCATACATACATTCGAGAAGAAGAACCCTTATGAAAGCGAAAAATACTGGAAAATAACTTCTCTGTGACGGGGAACCAAAATGCGTTAAATGAATAGATTTGGCAGAATATTAGTGTAGTGTGTGTATTTACAATTTACAGAATGCATAGGAGGTGTAGTGACGTGTGTGTGTGTGTGCCAGCATTTTTCCCGAATGCCGTGATGAAGTCAAGTTAGTAATTCCTGCAAGATTTAATGCGCCAATGAAGCACTCATTGTGCGAAAGAAATACCTTCGTCCCCCAGAGTTCCGAAGATGTCTTCATCTTGCATCTTTGTTCTCCAAGTATTCCACAAACTAGTCAACTTGTTCCTCACTACTTCCATCACCCTGATAAAATAAGTATCATTTGCACCAAACTTAAATATTAATTTAGCTTTTTGCGTCGAATTCAGAACTCGCGTGTAGGTGCTTTTCACGGAGCTCTGCTAGCAGAAGTAGCAATAAACACATCTTCCTGCATCTTAAGACAGGAGACACTGCATTAATAGTCACCAAGTAATTCTTAATTGTGTTGTGATGATTAAGCTACGCGAGCTTTAATTAGAACAGCCATAAATGAATTATACACATCACAGGAGTCGGCAGTAGTCGGCAGTGTCTACTCAACATACTAGAGACTGATCATTTTCTATATATCGGTCATTTTACTACGCTTCTATTGCTGTACTGATAACTACTTACTACTGGTAGTCGCTACTCACTGCTCGCTCCACTCTGCATGCAATGTACGTAACACACATGCATCATTAAGAAAGGATAAGCACAGCCAAGTTTTCTCCGTCTCAATGTGATACCCAATGAGAAGAATTGAAGATTCTATGCATATTTCATTTAGGAGAAAGCATTAGTTTGTAAGCTTGATAAACAGCCCAGCGGGAAGTGTGCTTTCACCCGAACTCTAACTCGTTTCTGGATAAATTGGTAAGGGTACGCCCGGGAGGCAACTCATGGCACCAGCCGCGTTGACTCCGTAATTGACAGTTTCTAATCTAATGAACGGACCATTTATAAATGGTGTTTGCGTTGTCGAAGCAAAACTGTACAGAGACTCTGGGTGGAGTCGCTACGATCTAAGTGAAAGTAAATAAGGCTTCAAATGTTCCGAACATTCCCTACAATGTCTTCTCTACAATTGAACTCACACCGAAAAGGTGACACCGCTCCGTGTCCTCTACTCAATCACTACAATACATGACAAAATAGTGGTGGGTTAACTGTGTCTCGCTTCCTTCCTAAAATGGGTTTGCCCTAAACTCCTAAGAAAACTCAAACCATAAATAAATATAAAAATTATGACAAAGATTTCTAGTCACGTCAGCCTCTTCCTGAACTCATGATGCACGAAATCATTCTCACTTCCTAATGCTTTCTCCTTGACTAATCACGGAAGTGCAGGCCTTCTAGTATGTCTTTCTTCCTAAAGTATTACACTACATAGTGAAAGTAAAATTTCCTGCTACAAATTCTAACGGATGCATTAATAAATAATTACACACTGGAAGACTGGAACTACAAACTACACCAATATATCAAAGCAAGCGCAAGCGGAGGTATCAGTTAAACATGCCACGTGGACGTCACCCACAGTTTTCACAGTTTTGTTAACATGTTAGGAAGACACGACAGAAAAAGCATAAAACCCGTCACGACAATAGCGAAGTGTAAGTTTAATAGCGCGCACAAATAAAAGTGTGGCAACAGAAAAGTCCACAGGAATGGTAATAACGTCTTTTACCGATCTGGTACGTGGCACCGTCTATATGGAAAGTCGCACTTTGGCAGCGGAAAATCCTTTCATGAGACATTATTACGCAATGGAACCAGAAATGCAGCTTCTACAGCTCATCTAGTCGTGTTTGTGTGTTTCACTTTTAAACACTTTCTCTGTTCTGATGTCTGAGCACAACACACTGGTACATGTAACATCGATTCTTCCAAAGGAAATACTTTTTTTGCTTTCTCTCTTCCTTCTCACCAGTTGTCTATCAACTTTTCTCTTACATGGAAAAACCATCGGCTCTACGGGGTGTAGTAGAAGACCATCAGTCTCCAGTTCACAACGATCTCTACACTTTTGAAGCTGTTGTTATCAAGAGTAGTAGCATCAGTGGTACGATGAGATCATTACATTCTGTTTCTTCTTAGAAGCTTGTAGCCTTTGTACGTAGGTAGTCATCAGACAAACGAACACATGCACACACACACTCTACGGGGAAATTGACATCCTTCACAGATCTATCTTTCTCCTTCCATTTCCTGTCTTGTCACCCACTAATAACTACTTATGGTTTTGTCCTTGTCATTGACGTATTTCTTTCTTTTATGTAGTCACCACCAGACTTTCCTCCTATTATTTCTCCCCCCTATTTTTTCTTTCTAGCTTCCGCTCAAGAGATAAAGTGTCTTCGTCCAAACAAAAGATGTGATCTTTCTTATCGCACTCTAGGCTTTTCTGCAATCCTCGACTTTCCTTCGATCCCTGAATTATATATTAATACTTTGTATCAGCTTCTCCACTTACTACATGGAATATAGAAAGCCACTTAAAACTATAAATATAAACTCATCTAGTGAAAGGGAAATACTACACACTCGTGAGGAAAAATGAAAGCACACGATCCTTATTCATTGAAGATGTGCAATCAGTGAAAGTAAATCGTTTGAAGTGATTTCACAAAAAGCTACGGTCCGTTAAAGTCTCGGTACTTCGAAAGAAGAGTTCGATCTGAAGCCTTTTAACAATATTACCAAGTGCCACCAAAGAAGTCACTCCAAATGGCTTTTACAAATGCAATCTGCATTGATTGATAGAATTTTCCCAAACTCAATAACAATACATACAGCTTTGCTAGTAATAATATTCATTCCTTTATTGACTTTCCCCAGGGAGAAAGTCACCCATTGACGTAAACTCGTCAAGCGTTTCTCCCAATCAAAAACTTGGTTCTTGTCTTCCCGATGTTTTAAAATGAACAGACTCTCAATGCTAAGAGGATTCCACGCAGAATGAATGTTCAAGTCACAATGATTGAAATTGAACGTGCCTCAACTCAATTCTCATGATTATTCGTATTCAATTTTCATTCGTATTAGTGAACATAACGAAGAAGATACTTTCAATTCGATTCCACTGACATGGAACGAATTCACTTCCCATGTGCTCACAAAATCCTTCTCTCTCTGTTCTTTTGTCCTCCTGCAATAATGAAACCTTCCTAATTCTTGTGTCGAGTTCTACAGAGTCTGTATGTAATATCACTCACATTACATATATGGATATGGAACTCCTATCAGATAATAAAGATACGGTAGTAGTTATTCCCCCGAAGCACAACCTCTCCACACACTCCACACAACCAGCAATTGTAATGAATTGTTTGAATGTGCTGAGAACCGCTGCTTCTCCAATCGAACAGTAGAAGGTGGAAGTGGATATGCACGAGCGAAAGGCAGTCCGATCAAAAAGAGCTGATTAGAGGAGTAAGTTAATTGCATTAGGAAGTTATTGTACGACTGAACTAGCGTAGAAGTTATACACTCACTCAGTCCTCCTACAACTGCCAACTCAAACTGCACCCAACCTTGATTTCTAGAGTGAAAGCTACAGAGTGAAAGATTCCTCCCACTGTGGAAGTGCACAAGGAGTTGTTGTTGGAACAGAGTAACCGTGTCTTGTCAAAATCTCTTGCGTGCTTATGATTGTTCTGCTGACAATTGTAATTTCCACTTCTATGCGTATTGTGTCTTGCTCTCTCTCATAGCATTGTAAATGTGAGTGAGTGTGTGTGAGTGTGTGTCCAGTCCAGATGGCACACAAAGAATTCTACACGCTTCTATCAAATACCTGAAGAACTAAATGCCACGAAGTTGGCTTATCACACGTACAAGTATGATAGCCCCAATTCTTATTTTTAGTAAGGGCACGCATTAAAAATAATACATTATCTTAGAGTCCAAAGTCACTACGATGGGATCACGAATGCGACGCACGCAAAATACTAAAAATTGATTGCACTCGTTAGCATTTCACATTTGCTGAACTGAGAGCAGTGAATTCCTCAATAATTCACTCAATGACTTAGGGTAATAGTCCTGAGTCGAAAATGTTTTATGAGATGAGTATAATGTTAGTGTTTAGAAATGATCCACCTACTAATTGGATGTGATCTTATTGATTTCCATTTAAGTAAGTATTTCACTTGGAACACTGCTCATGCGGGATTGATGGAGTTTAAAAATCCACTGCAGGGCACACAGTCTAAAGCCTAAAGTAACTCGAGGGAATCATAAAGCAGCGTGAGAATGCACGAGAGAACTTTGATATTTGAAGAATCAGTTAAAGATTCATGGAGGAACTTTGTTGAGTAATCGAGAGACAATTTCCCACATGCTGGTTGGTTGAGTTCTCTGTGTGTTAAGAAAATGGGTCTGTATTCTGTATTTGTAAATATCACAAACGAATATATATACTATGGAGTCTCTTTAGTTGTAAATCATGGTGAGATTCACTTCTTAGTTTACTCAGTTCAAGAGATGGAAATTTTCTAGGAAAGCTTAGTTTGCACTGGCAGCAAACAGAACGAAGAGGAAAGAGGAGGGCAACTTTACTGCTGGAACAGCCACGTTCAAGTGAGCGAGAAGAGCTGGGAATTCGGGTAAAATGTGGATGAAAACGGGAATAGGAACTTAGGAACGCTAAGGACATGACAGCAGTTCTAGTTCTAAGCATTTGGAAGAAAGGTATCCGGGCAGTGTGGGAGCCATGGGGAAAGAGGTGAGAGAATACTCGGGTTAAACCCCGGATCTGGCCACACCACTCAATGTTCTTAGCCACAACTAAATGCATACTCATAAAATGCTATTATTTGCCAGACCAACGTCTACTTTCAACCACACTACCAGATCGCCATCATCTCATATTTCCTTCGACATCTTGAGCACACCAAGTGCCACTATTGCTTCACAGACGCTCCACTTCATACGCGATATACGTCTTACTTCGAGATTCAATCATAACTGTCTTAAGAATGAGACCATAAGTCTTAAATCGATTCCAGTCAGCACATTCATTGTAGACATCAACAACCACACACATAGAAGTTTACAGCGTGCAGTTGCTTCAAGTCATTACGTCTCACAAAAGTGTGACTTGAGCTGATTACCAAACGAGACAATTTAATTTCACTCCAGACTACACACGTCAACGTGAACTTGATAAAGTCATGTGAACCACTACCAAATATTTTCACACATTCTACAGCTTCCATTATGTTTCTTTCTATCGAAGGAAAAACATCAAGTGAATCCAAGCGTGCTTCTCGAAAATTTGATTACAGTAATAATTCACATCCAACATCCACTTTCCAGTATCAAAGCAAAGGCTAAAGGTTGCTCAAATAGCAATTCTTAATGATGGCTTAGCACTCGTTTCAGCTTCAAGAGGTCCATTGAAATTAAAGCAGCTACTGTGTGAGCCAAGATTCTTTGGAATGATATATATATATCAACCCGTGAGAATTGAAATGAGATCTGAATCAAAAATACTCTCATTCGACATTCCTCGCTTCTGCTAATGATCATCATGAGTGGCTCGGTAGTCGTCGTTTGTAATGCGATCAACTTAATAATAACCTCGTTCACCTGGAAAATCTCTGACATCCAGAACATAACTATGCACTATCCACAGCCTAGCTAATCATGCCAAGTGGAAATAATCCCTTTCATGAATTATACTTAAGTGCTTATTATCAGTAAAATGCTCCTGTATTCTGAAGCGCGCAGGAAAACTTCTAAAGATTTCCTACGCACTAAGCTTTTCTTTTACACACATTCTCATGATTTTCAATGTGACTGCTTCTACAAGAGATGTAAAAATATGGCTATAGTGATAGTTATATATCCCCAATGGTGTGATCAAATTGTGATGAATTTTCAACAATTTTAAAGAGTACATACATGTATGATACAATTTATCTTTATAAATAGTAAAGCTTCAATGCATAAAAACAGCACAAACTTTCAGATTGAAGATTTAAGAGCCTCATGTCAACTTAAGATACTTTCATCTACTTACTTCCTTATTTTTTAAAGAAGAAGCCAAGCTCTTGCACGAGACGAGCGTAAGAAGTTTGAGAATCTACATTTTGATTGAGTATACAAGCAACTTATAATTTAACGAGAGCACTAAAGGTTGGATAGGCTATTAAAGCAAATGTGTTAGCTCAGGGATCCATCTATTTTTTTAACCAACGTAAACTGTGGACCAGATTAAATATCGATTTTGCGGAGGTAGGAGGTAACATCGATGTCACTGAGAATGCACGGAGAATGTGAGTTAAAAGTCACTCTTCGCCAGCTTAAGGATTTATTTTATCTTACTACACGTACACACACACACACACAGATTGGAGCTACTTTCTCCCAGTCCTCACAAAACCGACAACCGACAACCTCTACACATCTTCAGACTTAGCAGACGCAGGCAATAACACATTTCCCTTTACAAGCAGACGGTGCATCTCATCAATCTGAATGAAGATTTTGATTTGGTCCGTTTCTCATCATCCACGCAACTTAGAATTCCATTTTCCATTTCGGAAGGTACTTA
>JAQGAC010000858.1:0-18180 GCA_034696585.1 Isotomurus maculatus
TACCACGAACTGGCGACGCACGACAAAGGAGCGGAAGTTGTGTGGAGAGCAGACGAAGAGATGCGCGTGGAGGCGGAAGAACTGCGGCGTCACATCCGAACTCACCACTCCCACCTCCTCCGCTCAGACTGAAAACCCCGCTCCTCCCAATAAAATAAACTTATGAATAAACTTACTTAAGAATAAAGACGTGCGGATGACGAATGTGAAAGATGAGGATGCGAAAGGGCAGAGGGGTTTTTTGTGCACGTGTCTGGAGTAGCGAACTGCGGGTTGAAGTGTTTGTGAGGATAATTAGGAGCAATTAGAGGTGAGTGTCTCCCCCGAGAGACTCTCCTCCACTTCTGGAGAAGTTGAGCTGGCTGGAGGACTTCCTTCTGGAGAGTCCGGGTCAACTGGGGACACACAAACTCATTCAACCCGTTTCTACCCGAGAGAGAAAGTTACCCGTCTCCCGTGTGTGTGTGTGTGTGTGTGTGAAATGTGTCCTTTCATGTGTGTGTGAGAGAGAGGTTGCATAAAAGGGTTTCTAAAAATGAAAATCCAATTACGGAGGCAAAGGAGGCCCCCACCCCCCTTTCATCTTTCGTCCCACCCACTTTTATTCAATCGAGAGGAGAGCTTCCACAGCTCCGGCTGCATCCACTATTCCAAATCCAAAGTGGTTGTTCGGAATCACGCCGTCCGTGACGCCTCCGCAGGAGAGTCCTTGTGGCTGTACGCCCCTGTCGGCGGTCTCCTCCAGGAGGAGGCGCAGGCGAGTGGAGGTCAGCGACGGGTCGACTTGTTTGAGGAGGACGAGGACTCCGGAGGCGGAGGGACACGACATGCTCGTCCCTGACGCCGACATGTACGCCGTGTCGCTGAGGGCCGAGGCGGAGTAGATGTTCACTCCCGGAGCTGACACTTCCGGCTTGAGGAGACCTGCGGCTCCAGGACCGCGGCTGCTCCACGTGGCCAGTGTGTCGCGGTTGTCGGTGGCTCCTGAGAGAAATCAAAAAGGGGGGCGGTCAGTGGGGGTATTCTTGGAAATGGGGGGTGATTGTGTGGGGGGGTGGGGGGGGTTTAGGAAGTGTGTTCTTACCGACGGCGATGGCAGGAGGTTGGTCTGCAGGGGAGTAGGTGGTTGAGCAGCCTTCGTCGCCAGTGTTTCCTGCGGAGAAGGAGGAGAGGATGCCGGCGGTGTTCCATGCGTCGATGGCAGCGTTGAAGAGGGTCTCCCCGGGGGTCCATCCCCACGAGTTGCTCACGACGGCGGGGGTCTTGGAGCAGTCCGGGTTGTCCCCCGAAGTGTCCGTGGGACACAACATGAACTCCGCACACGCCACGAACGTCGACGCTTCCGAGAACCCGTCGTCTTTGTATCCTTTGCACGCCGTCCACCGCGCCGCAGGGGCCGACCCGATTCCGTCCCCTCCCACCAACGTCCCCATTGTGTGCGTTCCTACAACCAAACATTCACGCCTATCCTATTTTGGAAATCTCTGAATGAGAGGAGACTCACCGTGATTGTAGACGTCGTGAGGAGCAGAGGTTTTGTTTTCAGGGTCGTACCACCCCCCTTGGGGCCCCACCCACTTGTCCCTGAGGAGTTCGTGAGTTCCTCGTACGCCCGTGTCGATGTTCCCCACGATGAGGCCACTTCCGTTGAAGCCACGAGCCCACACCTCGGGAACTCGCATTCTCTCGATGCCCCAATCCGCCAGGGTTCCCACGGGAGGACGTCCCTCCACTTCCACTCGCTCCCAAAGGACGTTAGAAATGTGTGACGTGGGCTCCTCCACGATTCCCACCACGTCATCCCTCTCCGCCAACGTCTGGAGGAGCGGCATCGACGCGCCTCGGATGTAAACTTGGTTTGTGATCCAGAAGGAGTGGGTGCGGCTGTAGGCGGAGGGGGAGGAGCGGAGGAAGGTGAGGAGGGCGCGCTGGCTTTCCTCCGCGTGGGCGACGAGAGCCGAGCGGACGGAGGCAGCGCGGGCGGCGAGGTCGACGGAGGAGGAGAGTCGGAGGGCGACGTCACTCAGGAGGGCCGACGTGTCTCGCAGTTTGACGAAGACATTTGGGGTGGCGGTGGGGGGGAGGTTGTTGAGGGAGGGGGGCAGTTTGGCCGGGGGGGTTTGGTGGGGTGCGGCGAGTGAGGCGCAGAGGAGGAGGAGGAGGAGAGGCGTCCGCATCGTTGGTGGGTGAGTGAGTGAGTGAAGGGCGTCTCCGGGGGATTTGGGGAGACGGGTGACGGACGTGAGTTCCCATCCATCAGCCGTCGCTTATCTGCGCCTCAATCAGACAGATAAGCGGACTTATCATCCGTGGGACACTCCCGGAGAGTCCAGGAGGGGAGGATGGAGGGGAGTTCGGTTGGAAGATAAGATGATAAGGAGAGGCTGCATTTGTATGCAAACATCTCTTGAGCTCCTCAAGTGGAGGAGACTCTTTCCCTGGGGGGGAGGAGGGGGAGGGGGGCCTGTTGTCTCCATGTGTGTGTGTGTGTGTGTGTGTGTGTGTGGTGTGTGTGTGGGTTTGTGTGCGGCGGAAGTGAGTGGCAGGCAGAGTTGTTTGTGAGGATTCTCCTGTGGGACGCTCCTTCCTTCCTGAAATCCCCGATTGCCGTGGGACGTCCACGTCGTTGTTCTCTGGTTGTCCAATCAGTTCGGCTGAGTGGAGGAGGGAGAGGAGGAGGGGGGGGAGGAAGGGGGGGGTAATTAGGAGTGTGTAGTTGGAGTTCGGACATGGATCGTCGTTAATGAGGTTAGGTCGGCGGTTGGCGAGAGACGTGCTGGGGACGGCCGGGGAGGGATTCGCCCATCCGTCCTCATTAAGAGGCGAGTAAACAAAGTTTCCGTAAACATGGGGGTGGTGGGGGCTGCTGTTGTTGTTGTTGCGTGGCTACGAGGGGGGGGGCGGGGGGGAGGGGGAGGAGATGGTGTGGATTATGGAGATTTGGCCTAAGCTCCTCTTTGAAAGCCTCCTCACTTCTTTTCCCCATTTAAGTGAGACGGGTGAGGAGAGCGGAGGCAGAGTTCTCCAGACTTCCTCGCAGCAAACAACTCACTCGCTCCTTCCTTCCTTCCGTCCGTCTGCTCCTCATCTCCTCATTCTCCGTAAGTCACGGAATCACTTTGGGATCACAAGTACCCACGAGTGGGGGCACCCGAGGGGGTGGGGACGATTCTCTACTTAAATCCCCACTTGTCGGCTTCCCAGCTCCACGCTGCGCTGCAGAGAGATAGCACGGCAAATTGTGACGTGGTTGTGGTTGTCGCAGTGTTCGTGGAGAAGTCGTGAGTTAAATTGAGTTGTCGGTTGTACATTTTAGTGTCTTAACGCTAAAAGAAAAGGCGGCTGAGTGTCGTGACGCCAAAAGGAAAGGCGAGTGAGTGTCGTGGCGTCAAAAGGTTGGGTGGATTGGTGACGTAGGAAGAAGGAGAGACTGTTGCGTGTGTTGGGAAAGGGAGAGAGTTAATTAAGTGGAGGGGGTTAATCGAGTTGGAAGTGGGGGGCTGCGGGGGGGGGGGGGAGAAGAAAAACAATCAAGTGGGAGTTTGTCTCAGTTTGGTGAGGTGGAAGGGAAATAAAGGAGACGGAGTTTCCAGCCTCCCGTCGTCTTCTTCTTCGCGTGGAGACAGCCGAGAGACTCTCTCCACACTCTCCCGTCCACCTCTTCGCGAGTGGAGACGTTTCCACGACGGCCCCCGCGGAAGCGACCCCCCAGGGAACGATGACGTCCCACGTGAGGACGGCGATGCCCAACGACCAGCTCGCCAAGCTCCTCGCGATGCACAGGGAGAGCACGGCAAACGCCGGAATATACGTCGCTGTTGTTCTCGCCGTGTACGTCGTCCTCCTGTCGCTCCTTCTGTGTCGCTACGTCAAAAGGAGGCCGCAGAGTAGTTCCCTCGTGTCTCGCGACGATTCCGGCGGAGGGAATTGTCCGTGGAGCTTCTTTTCTCATCTGCGCCACATTCCTGTCTCCAGAAGAGGAGGAGGAGGCGGTGGAGGAATTCGGGAGGAGGATGGAGGAGGAGGAGGGAGGGAGTCGCACGCGATGACGTACCTCAGTCCGAACGTGGCTTGAGAAGACGTGGAGAGTGACGTGGAGTTGAGTGCGGGGCATCGCGAGACAGACGCCCAACCACGAGAATCACCTTCTTCATTTCCTGAGTGACTCTTGTCCTCCGTGTAACCATTTTGTAATAAAGGAAAGCGTGAGTAAGCAAGTGGGGGCGGGGTGGTTTCCTTTCGACACACACTTTGTGGGGGGAGTGGGGGGGGGGAGGATGAAGATGGATGGAGGTCATATTCTTGTCACGTTGGAGGGGGGCACCGTGTTACCTGAGAGGAGTCTGCGGAGGGGGAAGGCTGAGACGGCGACACGATTTGTGCGGCTGACACGAGAGAAGTCGCTTTTGTGAACACACTTTTGAGTCAAATGGATGAACTCCTTCATTCAAACTTTTCTTTGAGTCCCATTTGAATTTGTCACCACTCCTCATTACCCCCCTCCCCTCCCCCTCCTCCCCCCCCTCCTTCTTCTTGTGTTACCAAAGAGAGACTCGTAAGGCTGTGTCGTTCATTTGAGAGGCAGCCACGTGGAACCGGAGTCTTCGTTTGATTGTTCGGGTGGCGGTGGTCGGCGGGCTGTTGTCCGTGTAACTCAAGAAGTTTCGCTTATTAACGAAACTAATTAGCGGAGGAGACAAAGCGGAGAGTCCGCCGCTCCTGTCTCCCTCCTCCGCCACTTCATTAAGGAGATTAATGAGCAGAAGGGGGATTGGGAAAACAGACGGCAGCGATGAATAATGAAGGTCAGGTGGGAGCTGTGGGGGGGAGGGGGGGTTGCGGGCTGTCTACCTGCCATCCGGCTGTGTTTGCGGAGAACTTGACCGGAACTTGTTGAGAGGAGGAAGGAAGGATCGATGGAATAATTAATGAGAGTGTAATCGTCTTATGGGATTAGCGGAGGGATGAGACCTCCTCTGCGGCTAACATCACCTTCCCACACTTCATTTCATTATTTAAACACTCCCCACCACCTTCATCATCCGCCCCCCCCCACTTCACTCTGAGGGGGGGGAGGAGGGGGAGGAGAGACAGGTGTTTGAGTGAGTAGCGAAGAATGTAATTAGGAGGCGATTAGGAGAGGGACAGGACTGTTGTTTGTGGTGATTACTCATTAGACTGAGCAAACAAGTGCCAATCATGGAGAAAGCGGGAGAGAGGGGTCTGTGGGGGGGAGGGGGGGGTGGGGGGAAGAGTGGAGCATCTTGCTTCGGAATTTGAGAGTCAAATGACGTGGAGGAAAGTTGTGTTTCGTTATTTGGAATTTTGAGTTTGTTGGTGGGCCTCTCAGGGGAAAGCGACACGCAGGGAGGCAGACGTGACGCTCCGAATGACAATTTTATTCCTTTTTAATGCACCTTGGGTTCCAGTTGGAGTGAGTGGGGGGGAGTGGGGTGGGGGGAGATGAATGAAGGTGTGGAGATTAGAATAAAGTGATGAGTTTTGTTTGTCAATTGATGGGAAGTGGGGGGAAGGGGGGGGAGGGAGGAAGTTGGGTCAATTATGAGTCTTTTGTCTCGTGAAACGTGATCAAGTGGAGGAGAAAGACTTTTCTGTCCGCGACACCCGAGGAATTTTCTTCTTTGAACTCCTCCAATCTGCGAATCTGCGGGGGGGCGAAGGGCCCAATTACCCCACAAGCCTCTCACCCACCCACACATACGCACACACAAGCAGAATTGTAAAAGACCCCGTATGTTTAAAAATCTCCTCCCGCATCTTGTGGGTTGTCCCCATTCCTGCGACAATTGGACACGTAGCGGTGGGTGAGTGGGCCGGAGAAACGTGCGGCGGTCAGCAGGTTTTGAAATGCGGACGAGGACGAGTGCGAACCTCCAACAACGAACTCGCGTCCTCCTCCCTCACTGAGCCTCACTCCCATTCTTCTCCTCTCAAAGACTTCTTCTTCTTCCTTTCTCCTCCAGTTCTGATTATTCTGAAGGATGAGAGGCAGGTTGCCCCGGGAGACGACGATGAGATTTGGTCTCGTATTTCTGGCTGTGGTGGTAGCGTGTGTGGAAGGAGGGAGCCACGCCCCCTGGAGAGAGAGCCACGCCCCCTGGACAACAGGGAGGAAGTGTGAGTAGAGAAAGAAGAGACCCGAAGGGCTTAAATGTTTCCGTCCCACTGAATCTTTTGTGTTTACACTTCAGTCCGATTTCACGGGTTGTTTCCTCCGATGGAGAAGCCCTTCGTGTGCGGAGGTGACGGCGACGGCTACCAACCCAATCCGGAGGACTGTGGGAGCTTCTACAGGTGTGTCCAAGGTCACCCCTTCCCCCTCAGGTGTCCACACCCCCTCCACTTCAGCCCCTACGCTCACATTTGCACGTGGCCTTCCTTCGCAGGTAGCGTCTCACCTTCCTCCTCCGTCTCACTTTGGTGGGAGCAGAAGCGTCTCACTTTCGCCTCTTCGGGTGTTTCAGGTTGTGCGGACGAGTGGAGGCTGCAGGCTGAGGCGTCTCAACTTGCCCCCCACCGGAGACGACTCCTCGACTTTCCTCCGCAGTTGTCTCAAGTCGAGTCTCAATCTGCGGAGTACGGAGAGAAGATTGGCGATGGTGAGGGGAGTGGAGGAACGAGGAGAGAGGATGCGGTGGGAGCGCCATCTCCCTATAAACAGGTAGCGTACAATTCTTATGCAGAGGAAGCTGCTCCAGGAGGAATGGCTCCAGGGAACAAAGAGTCGTCCTACAAGGGGACGACAGGGAATGAGGCAAGTCTCAATGTGGAACAGCCGTATGAAGAAGATGACAAAGTTAAGGAGTCGTATGCAGAGCCTATCAGCGTGGAGGAGCCGTATGTAGCACCTGACAATTTGGAGGAGCCGTATGTAGCACCTGACAATTTGGAGGAGCCGTATGCAGCGCCTGTCAGCGTGGAGGAACCGTATGTAGCGCCTGCCAGCGTAGAGGAGCAGTACGCAGAGCCTGCCAGCGTGGAGGAACCGTATGCACCGCCTGTCAATGTGGAGGAACCGTATGTAGCGCCTGTCAGCGTGGAGGAGCCGTATAAAGCGTCTGAGTATGTGGAGGAGCAGTATAAAGCGCCTGAGTATGCGGAGGAGCAGTATAAAGCGTCTGAGTATGTGGAGGAGCAGTATAAAGCGCCTGAGTATGCGGAGGAGCAGTATAAAGTGTCTGAGTATGTAGAGGAACGATATAAAGCGCCTGGGTACGTGGAGGAGCCATATAAAGCGCCTGACTATGTGGAGGAAACGTATAAAGCGCCTGTCTATGTAGAGAAGGGATTTAAAAGGCCTGTTAAGGTGAAGGTGCCGTACAAGGCACCTGCCAACGTGGAGGAGTCGTACATTCCCCGTTTTAATGCGGAGAAGCCGTACAAACCACCCGTCAACGTGGAGGAGCCGTACAAACCAACTGTCTACGTGCAAGAGCCGTACGTACCACCCGTCTACGTGCAGGAGCCGTACGTACCACCCGTGTACGTGCAGCAGCCGTACGTACCACCCGTGTACGTGCAGGAACCATATGTAACGCCTGTCTACGTGCAGGAAACGTATGCAACATCACCTGTGTACGTCGAGACTACGACTAAACCATCTGTGGGCGTAGAGCAGACGACCACACCCCCTGTCACCACCACGGAGGAGTATTACACAACGCCTGCCTACGTCGAGGAGCCGTATGTAGAGTATGTACCTCCACTTAATCTGGGTGAGCCGTTTGAAAGGCCTGGAAATATGGAGCAGCCGTTCCAAGTCCCTACTAACATGGGGGAGCTGTTCGACATGGCTGAGAATGCCCAGGGGCCATTTGAAGACCCTCCGATGGAGGAGCCCTTCGATGCAACTTTCAACTTCTAAGGGACCTCCTAATTCGTCTAAAGGTGCAGATTGTTTAGTAGCTATAATATAATTTTAAGTTCTTTATTGAAGGTTCCTGTGAATGAGGTTATCGTCCAGAGCTTACCATGTGCCTTAATATCGAAACAGCAATAAAAATACATTCATCAATTAATCTACATTTCGTAGTTGAATCGTTAATTGTCGTAATTGACACACTCGCGACTCAGCTACTTCGTTTAATTGTCTTGAGGTCATTAGGCGTTTTGTGCATGGAAGTTGGCAATTGGAAAGTCGGTCAATGTTGTGCTGATTCAGCATAGGCGAGTAAGATTGAGTGGCACAACTGCCGCACTTTATTTCGAATTTGTAGGCTCCGCCCACGCGGGCTGGAGAGCCAATGGGGAGCCTCCTCGTACGGAGTAGATTGACGGAGAGGCCGCTGATTGGTCCGAGTTGCTTAGAGAAGAGAGAGGAACTCTGCTCACTTCTCCAGTCTCAATCTCACTCTCCTCTCAGGAGGAACTCACTCACGCAGTATTACGCAACTTGTCTCAAGTAACTTCGACTTTTGAAGATTTCAGTCGACGGTCGACACTTACAGGTAAGTCGTCAAAGTTAGATGAGAGAAAATGAGGGTGTTTAAGTGGAAGGTTGTTTGCAGGATGGAGTTGAAGCGGATGGGCGGCTTGTTGGTGGGAGTGGTGGGGTTGTTGTTGCTGGTGGTGGTGGAAGGGGTGAAGAAGGATTTCTACGAGGTCCTGGGGATCAAGAGGTCAGCCTCCGACAGGGAGATCAAAAAAGCATTCCGGAAGTTGGCCATCAAGTATCACCCGGACAAGAACCAGGCGGAGGGAGCTGAGGAGAAGTTCAAGGAGATTGCGGAAGGTATGCAGTCTTATGCGTTTGTTGTTGAAATGAGGAGATGTTGCGAAAAGAGGGGAGAATTAATTGTGGGGGTGTGGCTTTAGCGTACGAAGTGCTGTCTGATGATGAGAAGCGAAAGAAGTACGACCAGCATGGCCATGACGCCTTTTCGCAAGGCAGAGGAGGAGGAGGAGGAGGAGGAGCTCCGTTTAACTTCAACTTTGACGACCTCTTCAAGGACTTTGGAGGATTTGGAGGTGGAGATGGTTTCCACTTCTTCTCTGGGGGAGGAGGGGGTCGAGGTCACGAGGGGGAAGGTCACCATCAACAACAGAAGCAGAGGAAACAAGGAGGAGGGTTCTTCTCTTTCGACGACTTCTTTAATGACGTAAGGACTGGAGATGTTGGGTGTGTGATGGGACGAAGTGGGGATTTGGTTTAATGATGGATGGTGTTTTTGTTTAGGAGGATGGAGGGCCTTTTGGAGGATTTGAAGGCCACACTTTTGGAGGAGGCGACTCCTTCTTTGGCTCTCACTTTGGAGGAGGTCACCATCACCAGCAGCATCAACAGCAGCAGCATCATCATCACTCGCCAGACCACAGGAAGTATGGCGGATTCGAAGGAGCGTCGACGGGAAATCGGTGTCGAACTGTGACGCAGAAAGTCGGGAACATGATAACAACGTACACGACATGTTCATAAGTATCAAGTGTGAATCTACAAAGGAAGGAAGTCGGCTCAATTTCTTCCGAACTTGTGATTGTGTGATTGTGTGTGACTCACTGTGTATCTCTAGTCTACGTATGTCGTCATCGCGCTTTATTTTACGAATTATGAGATTTGCAACGCCCGAAAATTAAAATCACACACACGTGTTGTTACGCTTATCGCAGATTTGTATTAAATGAACAACATTGTAGTATGTAAGAGTCCCGAAGGTAAATTGTATGTGTCCCCTTAAGTACCTCTCTCATGAATTAAACTGTGATGGATTGTTGGTAGCTGGGGAAAAAGTCTAGTCTCGATCAATTGGAGAAATTTTAATAATAAAAATTATTTTTGTGATTTACTGTAGAGTATGTGTAACAATTATTGTTTGTGGGAGAGAATATTTGTTTGTGCGTCTTGCAGTCTTAACATGTTGCATTAGGACAGAAAGCTCGAAAGACGAAGAAGCTTAAAGTTAAAACATTAAAAAATTTCCGTATAAAACAACCTTAGTAAGGACACAGTGTTTTGGCAGAATTGCACTTGGCACGTAGAGAGCGAGAAGCGTGTTGGAATGTCGTGCGTCCTCAATACAGTCCACAGTCTTTCAAATTATTCTTTATAATCACGTCGGTCACGGCGTCGAAAACAAACTTGATGTTCGACGTGTCGGTGGCGCAAGTGAAGTGGGTGTAAATTTCCTTCTGGTCTTTCCGCTTGTTCAGACTCTCGAACTGATTTTTTATATAAGCCTTCGCATCTTCACTTGTATTCGGCCCTGCACAGTTAAATTCATTTTTAAAACATGGACGGTGGGATTATAGGGCAATTTGGGTGGGAAAGATTTGGGGGGAATTGAGTGAGTGTGTACCTCTGTAGTCCGGAAAGCAGATCGTGAGAGGTGAGTGTTTGATTTTTTCTTCAAACAAGTCGTTTTTATTGAGAAATAGGATAATTGAAGTCTCGGTGAACCACTTTGAATTGCAGATGGAGTCGAACAGTTTCATGGACTCGACCATTCTGTTCATCTCCTCGTCTTCTGCAAGGACGAGGTCGTATCCTGCAGAAAGACAGGTCAGTGTCAAGAATACATTTGCTTGAAGGTTAATTGAGAGTAAGGTGGGGAGAGTTACCTGAGAGACTGACGCAAAAGACGATGGCAGTGACGCCCTCAAAGCAATGAATCCACTTCTTACGCTCCGACCTTTGGCCTCCGACGTCGAACATCCTGTTGGAGAGAGAGAGGAGGTCAGTGGAGGAGTGAAAGGAGGGAGACTGAATGGGACTTACTTGAAGTGGAGATTCTTGTGACCGAATTGAGTCTCCACAATTCCTGTCGTTTTCACCCGGGTCCGGAGGACGTCCTGTTGGGTTGGGACGTAGCGGGGTTGAGAGATGCGGTCGAGGGCATCGAGGTAGTAGGCCGCGGAGTCATTCAACTGATACTCACGAGACCTCGCGAAGCAGTTCTTCACTCCTCCGTCATTCCACAACCGCTTCATTACAGTTGCTAATTCGAGGGACATCTCTCCTTCCTCTGACCCACTCGCCAGTGTGAAAAACAATTTGGCGTCTTCCTGCACAGACAAAAGAAAAGTTGGAATTTGAAAAAGGGGAGGGGGAGGGGGAGGAGGAGGAGGGGGACTGTGGGGCAACTTACATTCCGAAACGGATCCTGAAATTCAATTCCGAGTTGTGACATCGCGCGGACAATGGCCATCATGCTTTGTATCGTATTGGAGTATACGACCGGCCGATACTGCTCACATTCCTCCCCCGTATATCCCGTCTCATGGATAATCTTCATCTGTTTCACAATTGTACTCTTACCGGATTCTCCCGCTCCTGCGAATAACACACCGGCAACGTCAACCCACTTTCGTGCCGTGAAAAGGAGAAGTGAATAAGTTTTGACGTACCGAGGAGGAGAAGTTTAACTTCCTTGGCGGCATTGGAGGCAGCAGACTTGAGTTCCTTGTCGATTCGACGTGAGCGCTCTTCGGCCTCCTTGTCTTCGTTTTTGCTGAAGGCGCAGCCCATGTTGACGTGGGATTGACGTTTAGGCCATAAAAAGACGTGAGTTCGGGAGGAGGAAGTTTGTTGTCTAATTGCGAGGAGGAAACTCAGTTGACGGTTGAATCCTTCCCGCTGCCTCTCCCTGCCAACTCCCTCTCGCACCTTTTAGTCTCCCACACTCCAACCACCCGGCCTCTCCTTCCCTCTTTCTTTCTCAGCCTTCATGAGATGTATTTATTTCTCAGCTTTGAAGTGGATGCTTTTACGAGACGAGTTGGCGTCCGTGTGACGTTGAGGGTGTAAATATGCCGTGGTGAATGAATGGGGTGAGTTGGAGGCGTGTAAAAGTTTATTATGGCAGGTATCACAGAGCGAGCGGTAAGAGAGTGACTGACTACTCGATTCCCTTGGAGAGTGAGTGTTCGAGGACGATGTCGTAGTCGTCGAGGGCGAGGAGGACTTGGACGAGGTCCTGCAGCAGGTCGGGGTCGCGCAGGAATGACACCTCTTCGTACATCTGCCGCGTCACTTGGAGATTCGTCATGATCGGAGGCAGTCTCGGCAGCAAATGCTCCCTGCCACAAAAAACACGTTACTAAGTCTGCGGGGGAATTGTGGGTGGGTGATTTGTACCTGGCACACAGACAGATGAACAGTTGGAACTTTCCGTTCTTCCCCAGCGAACTGGCGTGGTCGTTGATCTTGTGGATGAGTTCGCAGTAGACGGAGACGTCGTTGACGTGTTCCGTGAGGCAGCTCCCGTCGTCCGACGACATTATCAGGTCCTCGTCTGTGAGCCGACCTTCGAAGATCTCCTCCACGCGCACTAACCCACAATTAATTACGATTAATTAACATTAATTATGATTAATACATAATTAAGGTTTGGGTAGTCACCGAAGTAGTCCCAGAGGTAAATGTTCTTGCCGAAGAGGCGAGAGGACTTGAATCCGAAGAGGAAGACCTGCTCCAGCGCTGCGACGAGCCCCGTTTCCCCACACAGCAGCACCGTCAGACTCCCGCGCTCCTTCTCCGTCTTGAAGAAGTACTTCACTATCGCGTTCACCGCGTTCCCTGCCACAACCACACAGAATTAGCACACACCTCACTCAGCCTCTCCTGCCGACCCTTCAACGGAGGTCGACTTACCAAGGGACTCTTGGATTTCGGAGGTGGAGAGGCGACTTTCGTAGGCCCTGCGGGGGATGCTGGGGCTTCTGGCGCGCGGGGGCGTCTTGAGACGCGACTCGGGAGGAGCTTCTTCGCCCTGGTAGAAAGGTTCGCCCACGAGGAGTCGTTCTGTGGAGCCGTCGTCGATGTCTCGGCCCAGCCAACGTCCGCACGGAAACCTGGAGCAAGTCAAGTTGAAGTCAAGTTGAAGTCTAGTTGTGGAGGAGGAGGCGGAGGAGGAGGAGGAGACTTACTTGACGATGTGACCGGTGACCTCATTGCGGACGACGACGTAGTCGACGAGCCACTTGGGGGAGAGTCCGGTGTTGTCGTGTCCGAGGTGCATGTTGGTGAGGAGGCCGAGGTTTTTGTTTTGAAAGACGAACTCGAGGGATCCCCTGGGGACGCTGATGGTCGCCGTTTCGCCGAGTGTTCCTGACACCGAGAGGAAGGCGTTGGCGCTGGTGGAGGAGATGTTGAAGCGCTTCGAGGGGAAGATGAGGACGCGGTAGGGCAGCACGATGTTGAGGTACGTGTTCGTGAAGCAGAAGTAGTCGGCCGCGTTGAGCGTGAGGAGATGGTACAGAAACTGCTCCCGCTCCTCTTCCGACCGCAGAAACGCCGTTCGCTTGTAGAAGCCGCGCAGCAGTTCGTCGTCCGCCAGCAGCGCCCGCAGGTGTTTCGACAAAACCTTCTTCTCCAGCGAGAGACGAATCCACGCGCGTGCGTACCCGATTTCCGTCTTGATCTCTGAGATTCCTTGCACGTTCCTACACACATTCACACTTAGCTCATCTGTGTGAGACATGTCGAAAGTGTCGACGTACCGCATGTCGAAAGCGATGGAAACAGGGAGTGGCGTGATGACTGGGAGTTCGATGGCTCTTGGTCGACTAGGTCGTTTTTCTGGGGATGACTGCCGTGGGTCCTTTGGCTTCACGGGAGACGTGACGTTGAGTTCGGACGCCATGGCTGAGAGATCTAACACCAAACAACGTTAGGCGAAATTCGACACGATGACTTTGGTAGCGTGGAGAAGCGACTGCTGGGGGAGGAGTGGGGGGCAGTGGGGGTCTTTTCTTACCCCGCTTGGCTCGTGTGAAGTAGGCAGGGATGAAACTGAGGTCACGTGAGAAGACGACGCGGAATCGGTTGGGTCGCTTCGTCTTGAGAGCGGCGGCTGCTGCGGAGGAAAGAAGGAGCGCCGGTGAGTCCGGGAGACACGCACACACACTCCACGCAGCCAAGTGGGAGGAGTCGGGGGGGTTAGTGGGGACACAAGCGACACGCAAGCAAGCCACAAGCAAAGGCGTTAAATGAAGACATACTGTCGAGACGCTTTCTGAGGATACACCACGCCAAAGCTGCACCCGTCGTTGCACCACACCAAAAACCCAAATAGTGAGACAGCCCAAACCGAAATAACCGAAATCCGATAATTCGGGGAGTTACTGACCTGGAGTGAGGAACTGGGGGTCGAGGGGTTTGGAGGAGTCCTTGCAGGCCTCTGACTCCTGGTAGTTGGTGAGGTAGTTCCAAAGGGGCGAGCGGCCCTTCTGCTTGACGTGGAGGCCGTGCGCCCAGATGCGCTCCAGCAGGTCACACAGACTGGCGACCATCGTGTTCTCCTCGACGCCCATGATGGAAACCTCCCCGTGCCCCAGCGCCACCGCCTCCGGCCCCATCTTCTCCACCAACATCCGCTTCGTCTTCGTCTTGCACTCCTGCAACAACCAACATTCAACATCTTCTCCCTTGCAGTGACCTCTGAGTGACCTCGGGTGACGCTGACGTACCTGGAGGAGCTGCTTGATGAACTCCCAGTTGGCCTGAGCGATGGACGCAGGACTCGTCTGCTTCGGCTGGAAGACGCTGCGAATCGACGGATACTCCTGCGGAGGCAGCGACGCTTCTTGGACACTCGACTCACTCGAACTGCCTTCCTTGAGGAGACGCAGGTTCCTGCACAGCGCCACAATAGCGTCAGAAACCTCTGAAGGGCCGTGAAGAGAGAGAGTGTGGTGTTACCTGGTGTCAGTGGGTCCGACGTTGAGGAAGCGTGCGTTGAGGGTGGGGAAGATGGTGACGGGTGGGGGTGGTTCCGGGAGTATTTCGTGGATGGGGGGTGCCACGAAGTCGGGCGTGAGGAAGCGTTTTTCGAGCGTCAGTTCGGATTCTTTGATGGAGGCGCAGGGTTCGTAGGACGGCGTCCTCACCAGACTGTCGCCGTACAAGTTCCGCAGGATTTTTATTCTTCCCTCGAACACCGCCAAGTTGGCGTCCAACTCCGAGTCGCCACTCATCGCGGAGATTTTGCGGTCGATGAGGGAGGCGAACATTTGTGTTTCGATGAAGCGCGAGAGGAAGGGGAGGTTCTGGTCGGGCTGGTCGGAGAGGAACGTCGCCTTGTCGAAGTTGTGGACGAAGAGGCGCCCTCCGCCGTCGTCGTCGTGTGAGAGGAAGTGGTCGTAGGAGGCGAAGACGTGGACGAAGCGGTTGCAGAATATTTCTCGGATGGAGTTGTTCAGCTTGAGATTGCGGAGGTAGGTTGCGTCGAAGGGGGTGGGGGTGGGGGGGTCGTGGTCGGGGGGGCGGGCGGAGGGGAGGGTGGTGAGGTTGAGGTGGGAGCCGTTGAGGGACAAGGAGGACTCTTCGTTGGAGGACATTCCGGAGTCGGAGTCGTGTGACCAGGAGTTCTTGCGTCCGCGGGAGCGCCGTGAGCGGTAGGGGGAGGTGCGGGAGGAGAGTTTGTTGAGGTTGCCGAGGGGGATGTCGTACTTCTTCAGCACTTGAGCCAGTTCGTCGATGAGTTCTGCGCGGTGGGGGAAGGTGGGGAGGTCCTCGGGGACGGAGACTTTGTTGTTGTCGATGTCGACGAAGCAGAGGTTGGCTTCGCAGGGGATGTTGTCCTTGGCGTCGGTGACGGCGTGGAGGCCCATGATGAAGGGGACGGGGGCGTCGAGGAAGTGGTGCAGCGTGGAGGGGAGGATGGGGACGTACACGTGTTGCCACATGAAGGGGAAGAGGAGTGCCGTGGCGCCCTCGGCCACCACCATCAGACGCGAGAGGTCCTTCGAGTAGAGGAGCACTTGGTTCTCGAGGAGGACGCAGGTGAAGAGTTGGAGGAAGGAGTCGAGGTCGAGGAGGCGGAAGAGGTCGGCGAGGAAGTAGTCGAAGAGCGGGAGTTCGGAGGGGTGGGGGCGCGGGCAGGTGAGGGGGGTGGCGAAGTAGTTGAGGGAGACGGAGGTGGCGGGGGGCGGGAGGGGGACGTAGTAGAGGAGGTGGTAGACGAGGGCCTCCACGCTGAGGCCGTGGGCGTCTGCGCCGGAGGTCCAGTGGCGGAAGAGGCCGGTGAGGAAGTGGTTGGCGGCCTGGACGTAGGGGAGCGGGGAGATGAGGGAGACGGCCTTCGTCACGTGGAGCGTGTCCTTCGAGGCGTCGTAGAAACTCTGCGTGAGGATCGACTGCTGCTTGTGAGCTGCCAGTTTGAAGTGCCGTGGGAGGGACCGCGTGTTGTTGCCCTCCACGGAGGACAAGTACTGCGCGCGCGGGCTGCGTCCCTGCTGCATGTGAGCCTGCGCGTTGCGGATGTTGCGGTTTTGGTGGGCTCGTTTTTGTGAGTAGTGCTTGGCGCTCGAGAGTTCGGTGAGGTGCATCGCCTGGAGCGTCTGGATGGCCTGCGACACGTGGGCAGAGTCCACCTCTTCGAAGAACACGTACGAGAATCCGAAAGACCGCGACCCGTTTTCTCGAGTGATGACGAAGGGGTGGAAACACGGCTCCAGCGTGTGTTTTTGGGTGCGAAAGAGAAGTCCGTCGGGCAGACACAACTGAGGCAGAAAATGACGTGACGTCAGAATGGGAAATGTGAGACACTCAAGTGGGGAATGGGCTTACGTTGCGGACGGCATCTTGGTCGAAAGGGTTCCAAGGGACGTTTTCAGGGTAGTGCGCCAATATCTTTGGCTTGTAGGACCTCTCGAGTGGCGTTGACGTGGAGGTTTCGCCTGCAAAAGAGAACACAGTCACATTGGATTGCGAAAGCGAAGTTGTTTGTGGAGAGGAAGTGGGTTGCGCAAGGCGAGTCTGCAGGAAAGACACACTTCGCTCTTATTGCGAGAGATTGAATGGAGATTGGGAGATTATGGGAGAGATAATTCGGGAGCGTTACGTCTTGGGCAATCGAGTGAATTGATTGTGCCTAATTGGGTCAGGCTGGAGAAGGTTGGTGAAGGAGGAAGTGTCGCCGAGGGAGCGGAACGAGAGGCGCTGCAGCGCGTGACGCACTCGAGTTGAAGTGATGCAACCCATGCAAAGCAGTTCTGACCTTTGAAGACACTAATGAATGGGACTTTCAACTTTCTACGTTTGATGGAGGCGAGTGGGTCACGCATCGCTGGCAGCGTCACTCAACGCTGACGACGCGATTCGACAGGGACTACTTTTGGTGAGGAAGAGTGCGTGTGGTGAGGAACTTACTGCTGCCGTCGATCTCGTAGGTAGGGAGGACTTCCAGGCCTGAGTTGTAGTCGAGACCGCAGATGACGAAGTAGTCGCAGAACCGCGACATCGGCCCCGTCGACACCTTCCCCACAGTCGCCATTCTTCCTTCTGCGGCGCTTATCGGTGAGGAGGGAAGCTCCTACGCACCCTCGCCTTCATCTCCTGAAGTAAACACAACTCAATTTATGGCTTTGTTTTCGGTTGGACGAGCAGGAGGAGGTTGCGAATAATAAATTCATAAATTTCTGAAGGAGGTCGCTTCGTGTGAAGCGTTGGGAAGAGTAAACAACTCCACCTGCGTCTTTGGTGACCTTCGCCGAGGTTCGGAGTGACCTCAGCCTCATTCCTCCCGGGAAGGACGACCTCACTTGGTCAACACTCGTCCACAGACACTCACAACTCTCTCGTGAGAGTTAGCCTCTGCTTTGTGTCGTTGTTGCGCAATGGGAGATTGGCTAATTGGAGAGTCCTTTTTTGTCCTCGCAAGTGTCTTTTTGTCTCAATTAAAGGGAAAGCGTGCGAGTCGCTGAGGTCGTTAGTGAAGTCAGGTGGACATCAACTGAGTGTGTCTTTAGGTTCTGCTTGGAGGGTTCCAGGAAGGAAGGAAGGAGAGTGGCGGATGACCTGAAGCGTATCTCTCACGTTGACCTTCAACCAGCCAAGACTTCCTTGAGACTTCGTCACACACCACTGAACTCGGGAGGAGGCGATAAGAGCGCTTGAATCAGATAAGCCCTCACTACTTGGCTCATTCCTTCCTTTCGTGTTTGTTTGTTACGCAACAATCGTGAGAGTCAGTCAGTGTGTCAGTGTGGTCGTGGTCAATAATAAGCCTTAAATCTCTTACCTATTGTGACCAGATTAATTCCAAAGTGAACACGCTTATCGCCCCACTCACGACACTTATCACTTGATACTCGATGATGATGATGATGAGAATGCTAATGATGATGATTGGATTCTTCTTGATTGCTTTCTACTTATTGCTGTCGTTAAGTGTATAAAATGAGTATGGTCTGAGGTTTAAAACTAGAAAGGGTTCAAGAGAG